>JASDQU010681710.1:33201-46608 GCA_032191745.1 Picea mariana | reverse complement strand
TCATGTTGATGTAGTCATTGGCTGATCCCACTCCTCTTTTGAAGAGTGAGGTTCCTTTAGACCTTGTAGTCTCACAGCCTATGTAGTCATTGGTTGAGAAAGTGTTCACGCCGTCACGATCTTCGGTTGATCCCACTCTTTTCTTGGAGAGTGTCAAGTCTACCAAAGTGGTCACGCCATTGCAATCTTTGGTTGATCCCACTCTTCTCTTGGAGAGTGTCGAATCTACCAAAGTGGTCACGCTTTTGAAATCTTCAACTAATCCCACTATTCTCTTGAAGAGTGTCGAGTCTACCAAAGTGGTCACGCCAATGCCATCTTCGGTTGATCCCACTCCTCTCTTGCGGAGTGAACTGTCTACCGACTATGTTTTCATCATTTCTAGTTTTGTACTTTCAGAACAAGGGGGCATTTTGCTCACTCCGAGCACACCCCCTCCAAGCCCTAGGATGGCTTCCTTTGATTAGAATTATCTTTTTGAGCCTCATCTTCCTTCTTCTGCACCTTTTTAAATAACGGTTGAAGTTAATTCAAAAAACATTTATCGATGTATTGTGGATGAAGGATCCTCTACAAGTATTTTATCCTCCTCGGTTTGGAAAGTCTGGGGATCTCCCAAGCTTGTGTCTGCTTTGCATGAGCTATTGGATTTTGACAGACATCCCAGTGAATATTTGGGGGTTCTTCCTCGGTTGAATATCTCGTTAGGTGGGAAGATTGTCCATGTCGATGTTATAGTGGTGCAAGGCCCATTAGATTTCAATATGCTTCTTGGGCGTGATTATGTATATGCTATGAACACTATGGTATCTATGCTCTTCCAGGTGATGCATTTCCCCCACAATACAAGCATTTTCACTATTGACCACATAGCATCTAATAATCACCATCCTAATTCAGTGTTAGTTCAGGATACCCCTTTATATGTTCCTAGTGTTCGTGTAGACTCCACCCCACCACGGGTTAATTATGTGGTGTCTTATCCTCGGTGTTCAATTGCCTCTGAGAAGGAACCTGTGCAATCATGTTTTCCTTCTCAAGACTTGGAATCAATAATTGATCCATTGGTTTATCCAATGGGGGCATGGGAGCCCTTTCTTCCCCCTCTTGGTCCAAGTGGGCTTGAGTATCCTTCTGAGTCTGATCTCATTGTTTGTATATCCTCAAGCCCTCGTGCTTGTGATTCTTTGCTGATAGACTCTACCAGTCTTGGCTAGAACCTCCATCATCATATGGAGTATGGTCAGTTTAATTCACCCTTTGGGACTATCGAACCTCATTTGCGTGATTTATTATATTTTGAATTTCCTTCAGATGAGGCTATACTTGAAGCCATGACTATGGTTTCTATACCGCAGGAGGAATTACACCGTGGTTTTTGTTTTCTTCCCTTTTGGGAGACTTTCCAAATTGACTATTGAAGAGACTCTTGGTCTGAGCTTAGCAGTGGGCTCTACCTGAACCAGTTTCATACATGAGTCGTAGCCCCCAACGAGTCTTCTTTTAAGCCCTTTTCATACTCTCTAAACATGAAAAGATTGTCGAGCAATCTTGTTGACCTTCATGCTCACTAAACTGAAATTTGAAGTCACGTCTGTCCGACAGTAGTTTACCCCTTTTTCGGTCCGGATTGTCAACTGTATGAACAAAGGTACACTCTAGGGACCTCATTTCTCTAGAAGAGTATTCTCAGGTATAATTTTAATCCTTTTTGGGCTTGAGGGACTAAATATACAAAAAAGATACCCCCACAGAGTCCATAGTTAAGCTCTTTTCAGACTCCCTAAAATTGAAAAGATCGTCGAGTGACCCTGTTCCTTCACACTCATTAAAACGGTCTAGAAGAACGTCCCATATGGAGTCCATAGTTAAGCTCTTTTCAGACTTCCCAAAATTGAAAAGATCACCGAGTGAACTTATTCTTTCACACTCATTAAAATGGTCCAGAAGAATATTCCTGATGGAGTCCATAGTTAATCTTTTTTCAGACTCCTTAAAAATGAAAAAATTGCCAAGTGATCTTGTCTTTATCACACTTGTTAAAATGGTTTTGAATAGACGTCTTATCGGTGCTAGTTTACCCCTTTTTCGAACCGACTAGACTACCTTCGAAAAAGGTACCCCATCAGAGTCTCCTTTTACACTTTTTCAGACTCTCTAAATATGAAAAATCTCTGAGCTTACTTTCTCTGGGCTTGTTAAACTTACATCGGAGGACATTACCATTGTGTGTTTTGTTAACCGCGTTTGCATACCTGTGTCTTTGGTCTAAATGCCGGCTCCATGTTTCTCTCAACTGAACCATCTGAATCATGCCTTATACGCAAGCCCTATAACACTTTGCCTCTGCGTCTTGACACCTTTGGCCCTTGGAGGATTTTTCTTGAGTTTCCTTTTCTTGCATATGTCCCTTTTCCCTAAGCATCCCTATGTTTCGTGCGCTTGGAACTAGTATGTTTGTGACACTCGATCCTCCTTTGTAACGTAGCATTCTTTTATTCTTTTTTCAATCTTTCCAACATTATTGAAAAAGACAAAAAAATCAAATATACCCCAAAAAGAGGAAGGGAAAAGTATTTTCCTTTTATTGGAATCACAATGAGTCGCCCTAGGACAAAGCACATTCTTCTATTTGTTCGAAAAGATCTGGGATTTAATATGACCTTAAGAATCTATCTACATAGAGTTGTGTCCTACTCCATTTGGTTATTCTTCCAAACATATGGAGAGTTTTCATTGCCTCCTGCATTGTGAACTTATGTCAATGCCATGCTACCTGAGTCTCATCATTTGTCTTGCTATTGTCCAAGGGAAGTTTTTACCAAGCCTGAGTCGGCCCATTTGCAGTTTGTCTCTTACCCTCATGCCTAGCCATCCCGAAAGTCCAATAAAGTCTTTGTTCGAAGTCAATGAAGCCTCTAGTTTGATCATCAAGATCCTCTAGAACATGACTGACGAGCCTTCGAAGACCTCTGGGTAGTGAATTTGTACACTCATATTACACTCCTACCCAATTTTTGAATATTTGGAAGTTGATTCTTGAGCTCTGAAGACATCATCTCCAGCCATCAGGCCTTACATCTTCTAGAAGATGGATACTATACATGTATATATTTTTTATTTTGAGATGTAGATCCATTGTGTATTGCTCGAGGCTACACTTTATATAGTTATATGGCATGGATATATAGTGTATTTGATTGGTAGCCATGATTTTATTTCATCCTGAGCATGGGTATGCCCGCCTCGGTGAGACAATTTTTATTTTGCAGATGGCACCTCCCTAATTTTGGTTCCTGGGCTCACTGGTTTGGTACATTGATAAAGACTGATAATGCATTTCGTACATCAGATACTCTTCTAACCTCACACATTAGGGGGCATATGTTATAACCCTAATTTGCATCAGACATACTTACCTGACATCAGGCCATTTCATATACCTTCTTTGCCAAGCCAATACTGAATAACTCTTCTTAAAAACACCCTTTTTAAAGGCCCACACGCCCTGCTCCACTACAGCTCACGTGTACACTCTAGCTGACCCACTACAACCCACGTGTACCTACAAAAGCATGAAAAATGGAAAGTTGCCGACAAAACACACAGTTTTGGGTAAGTTAACTAAACCTTTTGACCATGCATGGCCAGTCATTCGACTAAATACCTAGCTCCTTATAGCCTATAAAAGAAGGGGTAGGGGTCCCATTCTAAGAGAGGAAAAACATAGTAAAGAAACTCTACTCGAATTCGTATTCCCCTTTGCCCAAGATTCTGCAACCTTTTTTTGATTTCAACAAAGAAGAGAAGTAAGTGTGTTAGCAGTTGGTGCACAGTAAAAGAGGAGCCCAGGACTAGATTCGTGGAGCAGTGGCCGGCTTCATCATTGTAAGTTTCTTTAGTGAAGTTAATAATAAAGAAGTACTTTTCCCGTCCCACCATATGAGGTTTTCATTGTTTATTGCATACATGTTGATTAAATCTATAACCCATTAATCCATAGATGAAATACATGTGGAGTTCTTTGTTTGTCTTTTGTGAATGCAGGTCAGCCTTGGGAGGAGATTTACAGTCAAAGAGTGACCAAGAGTGAAGAGGGATCGATACCTAACATCGGAAATAAGGTATGTTCACTTGATCTTATTAACCATGTATTTGCTTAAGAATAATGGGGATTAGGTCTAGGATGATGGTAAAAAATAGGAATCTTTAGGCCTTTTATGCATGCATGATAAAACCCTAAGTGCTAGTCCGTAGGGGGATTTCCCACTCACACCAACATGCCCAGTTTTAGCCTTACCAGATTTCAACCAACCTTTCACCCTGGAGTGTGATGCCTCCAAAGAAGACATTGAGGCCTTGCTAATGTAGAATAGGCACCCTCTTGCCTATGAGAGTCGAGAACTCAGGGGACCTGAGCTACTTTACACCATCTACGACAAAGCGATGTTGTCCATCATGCACGCTTTGGCCAAATTCAGGAAATACTTGGTCGGTGCTAGATTTGTGGTGAAATCAGATCACAATAGCCTTAAGTACTGCTTGGAGAAGAAGGACTTAAATGAAAGGCAACAGAAATGGGTCAGCAGGATACAGGCCTATGACTTTGACATTGAATTTGTCAAAGGGAAAAACAATGTGGTGGAAAATGCATTTTCCAGGAGGCCATCACTTGATGTCATGATAGATGTATCATTTGATTGGAAGGACCTCCTTGTGATGGAATACTCAAAAAATTAGTTCTCTTCTTAGGTAATGGACGAGAAAATACAAGATGATAACTTCAAGGTCATCGATGACATCATCTATTACAAGGGCCAATTTTTTTTGGTTCCTGAATCGGCCTTCAAGGATAAGGTTATACATGTATGTCATGACTCACCGATCACAGGGCACCAAGGGATTGGAAACACATATAGGAAAGCAAGGGAGAGGTTCTCATGGAAGGTCCTCAAAGAGGATGTGATGAATAACGTCAAGGAGTGTACTACTTGTCAAGATAATAAGGATGAGCACACTCACCCAACAAGATTGTTGCAACTCTTACCCATCCCATACCAGAAATGGGAGAGCATCTCCATGGAATTCATCATAGAGATACCAAGGGAACAAGGTAAGGATTTTATTTTCATAGTAGTGGACAGGTTGATGAAATTTGCACACTTCTTCTCCATTTCTACAGACTTCAGTGTAGCGTAGTTGGCCGAATTATTTTTCAGAGAAATATTCAGACTACATGGTCTACCCAAAACCATTGTTAGTGATAGGGACAATTGATTTATTAATATGTTTTGGTAGGAGTTATTCAGGCTAGTTGGTATGACCTTGACCCCTAACACTAGTTATCATCCTCAAATGGATAAGTAGACTTAAATAGCCAACAAATGGGTTGAAGGCTATCTTAGAAACTATGTACAAGGGAATCTAAAGGCATTTTGTAGGTGGCTACACTTTGGGGAATATTGT
This sequence comes from Picea mariana, assembly GCA_032191745.1. Taxonomy (NCBI): domain Eukaryota; kingdom Viridiplantae; phylum Streptophyta; class Pinopsida; order Pinales; family Pinaceae; genus Picea; species Picea mariana. Next base: position 41,142 of record JASDQU010681710.1, on the reverse strand, counting down.
TACAACACCACCCATCACATGTCCATAGGCATGAACCCATTCAGGGCATTGTACAGTTATGACCCACTTTGTTTTGTAGAGATTGCTTTGGGTGAAAGAAAATCTCCAATGGTACAAGACTGGGTACAACAGAGTCGGGACATCCTCAGGGAGTTGAAGGATCACTTACAAAGGGCACAGAGTCAGCAGAAGGTCCAAGCAAACAAACACAGGGTAGAACATACTTTTGAGATTGGTGACTTACTCTACCTAAGGCTCCAACCATACATAAATGATTCTATCAAAAGAAGTGGAGAAGAAAAGATCCAACCCAGTCAGCTCTACAGGATCAAAAGGAAGGTAGGGGTCATAGCTTATGAGTTGGAGCTCCCACAGGAAAGTAGGATACAAAATGTTTTCCACATGTCCTATCTGAAGAGGGCCATCGACCAACACATCACTCCACTGGAGATGTTGCCACATTTAGATAAAGAGGGGCAACTAGTTCTGGTACCAAAGGTAATATAGGAGGTTCGGGAGAAGAAACTTTAGAGGAGAAACATCAAAGAATACTTAATCAAATGGAAGGATTTTCCCATTGAGGATGCCATGTGGGAGAATGAATAGGTGGTATGGGAGATAGGTTCAGAATTGCTTGTGGACAAGAAAATTCCAGCAGGGGGGACTATGATGTCCCCCACCTCTTGATGAAGAGGTCTGGGAATACTTTATGGTCTAGACATCCCCACTAGGCCATAGTCTCATACAACATGGGGAAAGGTCAGCTAACTCGTTGTTATATTTTAAAGTTGACTTGAAAAAAGGTAAAAACGGTAAAAGAGTAACTCAATGAAGCAATAGAGTGCTTGAGGTTGAGTTAGGAGTTGACCCTAAGGGTTACCTTAACTCAACAGAGAAACATAAAAGAAGTATAAAGGAAAGCCTAGGGCACACCTCTCACTCATCTTGGATATCATTGTATTTGGTTATTAAGATCTTGAGCAACAATTTTGAGGGTTTTGAGATTACAAACCCTAGAGAACAACTTGTTGTCACTGTAACATTTTTTTCAGACAAGATCCAGGTCTTGGGAAGTTATCAAAAGATGCATCATCATGGGAGCTTGATAGTTTGGAAAACTGATAATTTAGAGAACCGGGACATTCCTGGCGGTGTAAAGGCAAGTATAGCAGAGGTGCAAAAAGGTAAATCTCTATAGATTGTTGCTTATAAAACGACCCAGATCAATGGATGGAGCCCGTATCGGGTGACAAAGTTGCATGGGACTTAACTATATAGAGGCAGACGAGGGAAACCATTGTGGTTTTCAAGATGGACGCACGTTACCCCCAAAGGTACATCGGGGCAAAAGGTGGGTTGCCTGAAACCACTTTCGCCAAAACCCCGATATCACGTGTTCCTATACGTCAAATCAAACACTCGTGGGGTGCTGGTGGCAGCTGGTCAAAATCACTCTATCTCACTCGTTTGGTACTTCACAACCATATACTATTAGGTGAACTCCGCCATTTAACGAACTCGAACGCTAATAATTTGAAATGGATTGGCCAAGCATGGTAAATCAACGTACCTGTCAGCAAATCTATCAGCGTTTCATGATTAGAACTCTATGATTACCCAAGTATGAAGGAATTATTTTTATCCGTGAGCAAATTAATTTCCAATTTGCTAAACTCTCTGATCTTTGTAAGAACGTTTCAATGTCTATGAAACTAGGGTACATGGACCAAGCTACGTCCAGTGAAACCAGTTATTCAGGTAACCTAGAAAGTTTACCTATGAGCAGTAACGAATGGGAAATTGCATGTATATTGGTGACAAAGTTCCATATAGAACCTGTTGTAGATTCCGGATTGGAAGTCAGGATTAGTCCCATTATGAAGGATCTGGTCATCAACAGGCGAGCTGTAAAAAAAAAACAGACCAAATGACAGAAGAAAGAGGTCATAGTCGAAACGGCTGAAAGTGTTGGAGAGAATAAACTTGTCTGGTTGGATACTCTAAAGGATGAGATCGCTAAGTTAAAATAAATTCTCAAGTAAAGATAAGTACCTCCTAGCAATTTTTGGACAGTTGTCATCTAAATATGATGAACCTGTTTCTAATGGTCCTTCTAAAGAAGGGTAACGGTTATTACAAATCATTTCTCGTTTGTTACTGACCTCCAATTCTAGAACGATGAGAAGTCCAAACATTTTGTATTCCATGAAGAAATATTCTCTCTCTATATATTATCTAAGAGAATAAAAAGGAAGAGGGGGGAGACTACCCTATGTGCAGGAAGACCTTTGTAAATTTTGGGGTTATTATGAATATATAAATGCAGAGGAAGATTTTAGATTGTTTATGAAAAGATTATAATTGGCAGTGATATGAGTCTTGTCTCTTTTCATAGTATGTGTTTCCTGTGAGCCTATATTTCATTCACACTTCTTCTTGTCTAAATTGAAGGATTAAAGGTCCATAATTAATCATTCAATGCTCTCGTCTTAGCAATTTAGATCATATTTATCTCTTTCTGAACTATGTCCAATTTCATTTCTGTAATGCTATGATGTAGTTATGTGTTTCTTTTTCTTCCGACGCCATGCAAAATTTTTCATATAAACTCAGACTCACTACCTGATTTAGCCTTTCTCCTCTAAATAGTCCTGAGGCCTAACAATGTATTATTTATTTTCGACTCCATAGCCCAAAGTCTTCCTCTCCTTCCTTGCTAGTAATTTTATAAACCCCCCCAAAAAAACTGAAACTAGCCACTGATTCCCATATATATACCCAGTGACATGAGAGATACCTCTCCGAGTTGAGCGGGATAGTGCCTCAACTCTAAAGTTGGTTGAAACAATTACCTCTATCATTTGTCTATTCAGCCCGACAAAATTTACAGAGTGCTACCATTCTGGCATTGTTGTCGGGGACGGAATTGATTTTTTTTTTCCATGGGAAGAACATCATGGTTGAGTTCTAAGTCTTGAGAGCATCAAATAATTAGGCACATATTGGGTGTATTCCTGCTCTGGCAACTCCACACATCAAAAGTCAGTTCGAAGGTGATTCCACTGGTAGAAGAATCTAGAAATTTGAATTTTCTATGGCGACTCCACTCTCATGAGGAATCCATCTTCCAAAACATTATTGGTGACTCCACTCAAGTTTCAAACGTAATTCAAATATCACACTGAAAAATGAAATCCTTTGATAGGGGCACGAAAAAACATTATGGAAGAAAACAAGTACTTAAAATTGAAATTTTCCCAGGGCATTCAGTTTTTTGTTATAAGTTGCCTCTGCTTTCTCCTTGAACATGCCAAAAAAAATTTATTTATCTGTTGCATTCTAATGATGATCAAGAAAAAAATGCAATCATTCATCCTCCTCTTAAAATTGCACATGCATACCCCCACTGTATCGATGATCTCGATAAGAGTGTTACAACTAGGCCATGTGATGACCATGATCAATTTGGTAAACCCAATAAATCCAAGGCCGATGCCTATTCCCCTATTTCTATGTCCTCCAGAGCCCAACTTAGATACATACCCTTGAAGCTACCCCAAGTCCTCCACGATTTCCCTCTAAATCATCATGAGTATCTACCTGTGTTTGGTGGAGAAAATGATGTCATCTCAGCTGAAAAGCACATCTAAGGGTTTGAGCATTTCATAGATTTATTCCAGATTGAACATGATGATGTTTTCATGAGATCCTTCTCTCGATCCTTGAAAGGGAACACCAAAGACTGGTTTAGACACTTGCGGCCAGATACAATTAGCTCATGGGAGGAATTGAAGAACATTTTCTTGAAGTTTTGGGGCAAGAAGAAATCTTTGGAGCTACAACTTGCAGAGTTCTATGCCTTGAAATGGCAAAACAATGAAGCTATGTCTATGTTTAGTATAATGTTTTCAAGTATTTATTACAAATTGCCTGAAGAAATTCAAACCACTGAAGCAGCTGCTATGTTCCATTATATGACAACTCTTCATCCAAAATTGTCTTTCCTCCTGATGGAAAGGAGACCCAAGTCCTTACAACAAATGTTTGATGATGCCCATGATATTCAGCACAACATCCAAGAATGTAAACAAAACCAAAATGAGGAGTTAAATGCTAAAGAAAATAAAAGTGAATATGAACAGGAAATAGTCGATTGGAATCTTAAGCGTAGAATGGATAATATCATAAACCCTCTTGAAGTCTCAAATGATTTTGATCATGTTAAAAATCACACTACATTTGTTAAAATAAAAGGTATTGCTTTAGCCTATGAGCCACCTCATGATAAGCAGGAAGCTGGTCATTTTGTAGACAGTCGAGATGAAAGGTAGCTAGAGAGGTAGTGGGGGGGCCCAGAGGGCCCATAGTGATAATAGTGGAGGTAATTCAATGTAAGGTGGACTAGGTCCACTATATTATTAAATAAGGCCCACTATGGTAGTTATATATAATAAATGGGTAACTAGATATAATAAATGTAAGACGACTTCTTAGAAGGTTCTACTTCTAGAAGATTCCTCCTCTAGAATGTTCTTAGGTGATGGTAGCACTCTATACAGGGGTTAAGACAATGTAATGAGACATGAAGAATATTATTGTATTTTGAGTTGTAGCTCAATAGGAGGATGACCCCTCGAAGAGACAAGTGAACAGGAGAGGATCCCTTCCATAATAGGATCCATTGTATGGTGTTGCCCTACCTCAACGGTTTGGTAATAATAAAGTGTGGTTTCTTCTATATTGCTTTGTGGATCTATTGTGTATTCAACATTTGTGGTGATTATATTTGTAGGTCTATTCAGATTCTTAACAAGTGGTATCAAAGCACTTTCCTTGGCAGACATTGTGGGCAAATATTTTTAATTTTTGCAGATTTTTTTTTTCAGAGAAGAAAAAGAGGGCCGCAACATTCTAGAAATTTTCAGTATATGTCTATGAAAAATTTGCAGAAAAAGGTTGTAGATATGAGTTCCTCTCAGAAAAAAGCCCAATTAAAAAAAAAAATTGTCTGAAACGGAGTCCAGGAAGTCAAGATATTGAAGTTTTAAAATCTACAATTTTTTAGGGTTTTTTTCGCGGACGGCGGAGAGTTTTTTTTTTTTTGTAGCGTATGGAGGAAAATTTTGTCCAAATAAATTACATATCTGATTTCCTTGCACAATTTCACCCAATTTAATAAAAAAAATCAGCCGAAACGGAGTCCGGAAAGTGAAGTTATGAGCATTTTAAATTCAACAGTTTTTCAAGGTTTTTCCGGAAAACACCACGATTTTCTGCAGTAATTTATTGTTCTATTTTTTGGGTTTTTTCATGAGAGATGTGGGACCAAAGAGTTCATAGGGTGCTCAGATGGCTATTTCCTCTCAAACCCTCAAGGGAACTCTTGAAGCATTCAAATCCAAATTGTATGACACATTGGATGCTAGATTGCATGACCTTGCAAATGGTCTCAATGATAGTTTTCGTAGTATTCAAGATTCATTGGATAACATGCAATACATATTTCTTATGACGGACATTAGGGATTAACATAATCAATAAATATATTCTTGGTATGATTTTGAGGCTGATTGTGATGATTGGTATATGTATAGTTGTCATTTCTGGGATGACAACCACTTTCATATTTTATTTGATGACTCTAATCCACCATCTGTAGAGAGCATAAATATGACAAATCGAGAACCAATGATTATTACCAGTGTCCATCCTGCATATTCTACAGTGGTATTATTCCTTCTATATTCTGCTATGACCCTTTTTCCACTATGTGGATGGATATTCTTATTTGGATCCACATGATAGGTGTCAGTCTTTGCAGCATCGTTTGAATTGGTTATTGGTTTCCAAAATATTCCACGGGGAGTTGACGTGAGCACTTGGACATGGGACCCAGGCTTACAATGGTGGTTGGACTACTTCAGCATAATGGATTTCCTTTCTACATCGGACCTTGGTTCTCTAGTCTTCTTCAGCATTATGGTCCACAATTATCCATGGGACCCTGGTATATGGTTGTACATCAAGCATTGAGGACAATGCTTTGATAAGGGGGATGGAATGTAAGGTAGCTAGAGAGGTAGTGGGGCGGCCAGAGGGCCCATAGTGATAATAGTGAAGGTCATTCAATGTAATGTAGACTAGGTCCACTATATTATTAAATAAGGCCCACTATGGTTGTTAGATATAATAAATGTAAGAGGACTTCTTAGAAGGTTCTACTTCTAGAAGATTCCTCCTCTAGAATGTTCTTAGGTGATGGTAGGACTATATAAAGGGGTTGAAGCAATGTAATGAGACATGAAGAAAATTATTGTATTGTGAGCTGTAGCTCAATAGGAGGATGCCCCCTCGAAGAGGCAAGTGAACATGAGAGGATCCCTTCCATAATAGGATCCATTGTATGGTGATGTCCTACCTCAAGGGCTTGGTAATAATAAAGTGTGGTTTCTTCTATATTGCTTTGTGGATATATTGTGTATTCAGTATTTGTGGTGATTATATTTGTATATCTATTCAGGTTCTTAAAAAGTGGTATCAAAGCACTTTCCTTGGCAGACATTGTGGACAAATATTTTTTATTTTTCCAGATTTTTTTTTCAGAGAAGAAAAAGAGGGCCGCAACATTCCAGAAATTTTCAGTATATTTCTGTGAAAAATTTGTAGAAATAGGTTGTAGATATGAGTTCCATTCAGAAAAACACCCAATTTAAAAAACAAATCATCCAAAATGGAGTCTGGGAAGTCAAGATATTGAAGTTTTAAAATCTGCAATTTTTTAGGGTTTTTTTCGCGGATGACAGGGCGATTTTTTTTATTTTATTTATTTATGTAGCATGTGGAGGCCGAATTTGCCCAAATAAATTACATATTTGAGTTACTCGCACAATTTCACCTAATTTCAAAAACCAAATCAGCCGAAACGGATTCCGGAAAGTGAAGTTATGAGCATTTTAAATTCAACAGTTTTTCAAGGTTTTTCCGGAAAACGCTGCGATTTTTTGCAGTAACTTATTGTTCTATTTTTTGGGTTTTTTCATGATGGATGTGGGACCGAAGAGTTCATATGGCTATTTCCTCTCAAACCCTCAAGGGAACTCTTGAAGAATTCAAATCCAAATTGTATGACACATTGGATGCTAGATTGCATGACCTTGCAAATGGTCTCAATGATAGTTTCCATAGTATTCAAGATTCATTGGATAACATGCAGTAGATATTTCTTATGACGGACATCAGGGATTAATATAATCAAGAAATATATGCTTGGTATGATTTTGGGGCCGATTTTGATGATTGGTATATGGATAGTTGTCATTTCTGGGATGACAACCACTTTTATATTTTATTTGATGACTATAATCCACCATCTGTAGAGAGCATCAATATGACAAATCGAGAACCAATGATTATTACAATTGCCCATCCTGCATATTCTACAATGGTATTATTCCTTCTAGATTCTGCTGCTATGACCCTTTTCCACTATGTGGATGGATATTCTTATTTGGATCCACATGACAGGTGTCAATCTTTGGAGCATCATTTTGAGTTGGTTATTGGGTTCCAAAATCTTCCACGGGGAGTTCACATGAGCACTTGGACATGGGACCCAGGCTTACAATGGTGGTTGGACTACTTCAGCATGGTGGCTTTCCTTTCTACATGGGACCTTGGTTCTCTAGTCTTCTTCAGCATTTTGGTCCATAATTATCCATGGGACCCTGGTATATGGTTGTACATCAAGCGTTGAGGACAACGCTTTGATAAGGGGGATGGAATGTAAGGTAGCTAGAGAGGTAGTGGGGGGGCCCAAAGGGCCCATAGTGATAATAGTGGAGGTCATTCAATGTAAGGTGGACTAGGTCCACTATATTATTAAATAAGGCCCACTATGGTAGTTAGATATAATAAATGTAAGAGGACTTCTTAGAAGGTTCT
>JASDQU010681710.1:22973-33072 GCA_032191745.1 Picea mariana | reverse complement strand
GATCCATTGTATGGTGTTTCCCTACCTCAAGGGTTTGGTAATAATAAAGTGTGGGTTCTTCTATATTTCTTTGTGGATCTATTGTGTATTCAGTATTTGTGGTGATTATATTTGTAGATCTATTCAGGTTCTTAACACAGGAGGATCAGTTTGAAAATTAGTTTGTTGAAGAACAAATAAATTTTCCAAGTCTGTTCTTATTGGATGACGTTGCATATGATGTTGATTTTCCTATATATGAAAAACACAAAGATGATTGTGATATTGAAGACTCGCTTCTTCAACAGTACCGTGGGGAGAAGGACATCAGGTCAACGGAAGAAAACTCTCTACCTCTATGCTTCACTACTTTCAAATTGTTGAAAGAAAATTCTCAGATTATTGTTGAGGTAAGCGAATTTGTGCCAATGCAAAGTCACACCGAACCAAAAAAACAAATTGATGAGACATTGGAACCCTCTTCTCAAATGCTTTATAACCATGTTCTTTGTTCTGAAGAAAAAATTGTAGATTCAAAAATTTATTCATTGGTCCAAGAAAGGGCTGAGGGTGAGTGTATCCAAAATCCCAAAAAGATGGGAAAATGTACCTATGATAATACTGAGAAGACTTAAGAAGTTTGTGAGTCAGGTGACAAAACCTTGCCAATATGTTTTTCATCATTCAAATTATTGAAACAAAATGGCATTTCAAATCATAAAATGTCCAATTATGAATTTGAAAGTGATGAAAGCATCGTGATTATAGGTGAAAACCCTCTCCCCTTATGTTTTTCCTCCTTTGAATGGTTAAGAGAAAATTATGAAATTTTAGAAAGGATAGGGACTTCTGACTATATTCAAAGTAGCACTGTTTCACACGAAAGGGTCATCATTATTAAAGAAAAATGACTACACTCACATGAATTGCACGATGATCTCTTGGAAGGGTATTTCAATCCATAATTTCAATCAGAGCTTAATCATCAGATTAAGGAAGAAGTTGATCAAGAAATTTTTATCAAGAGTCTTTTCCTTTGTCTTGGAACTAATGCAGATGTTCAACAATATTGCCCACAAAACAAGGTATTTCAAGGTTGTCTATCTTCCCCTGAAAATGAAGTAATGATCCTATTTCTAAAAATCCTAGATATGGATGGACATTTTGAAGTTTCTCCCATGAAAACTCCGAACAACGAGCCAACCCTTGTGGAAGAATATTGTTTTTCTATCTTGAGTCCTGAAAAGAAATCGTTCTCTCGTGTGATTCATGATCTTGAGACTCATTATGTGAGAAAGGTTTACGACCAGAATCTACCAATAATAGCGGATTTCAACGAATCAATGTATGTACCAGATATGAATATTTTCACACCAAATGATGCTTTCCAACCTTGGTTTCTTTATGATTCAAGAAATCTTTGCCACTGAACTTCTCAACAACTTTGTCAGTTTTTCAGAAGTCGACAAGTTGAATCACATAAAAACAAAAATGTAGTGGAAGGAGTGACACACAATGATTGTTTTACGTATATTCTGAAAGATCCATTCACAATCGTATTAAAAGAAACAAACAGTCCAAATGTTTTTACTTTTTTGAAAATCATGAATGAATTTTTAAATGAAATATCAGTCAATAGGATTTGGAGCAATTTTGTGCAAGATAAATGGACAGTTGATAAAATGCTCACATGGTTACATTGGCATTTTGATTTCACTTGATTAATGACTCATTTCATTAGTTAGAGTAGATAGGAGTGTGAGAATAAGTTTGTTAGACAAGCACTTTCCATTTTTGTTTCCAGTATTGTGTATAGTCAGTTTGCAATTCTATATACAGTGTTCAGTTGAGAATGATGTGCAGATTTTGGACTACAGAAGACATCAGTGAGAATGTAGGAACAAGGCCCACACACATGTTTGGGATCATCCCAAGGGATCAGGTACCGAGTCTATAGGTTCTTTGCTACCTCACAGGGAGAATAGAATCCCCAATTGGAGCCTATGTTGTCACCGTAACATTTTTTTCAGACAAGATCTAGGTCTCGGGAAGTTAGCAAAAGCTACATTGTCGTGGGAGCTTGATGGTTTGAAAATTGATAATTTAGAGAACCGAGAAATCCCTGGTGGTGTAAGGGAAAGTATAGCGGAGGCACAAAAAGGTAAATCTCTATAGACCATTGATTATAAAATGACCTAGATCAACGGCTGGAGCCCTTATCCCCAAAGGTACGTCGGGGTGAAAGGTGGGCTGCCTAAAACCACTTTCGCCAAAACCCTGATATCACGTGTTCCTATACATCAAATCAAACACTCATGGGGTGTTGGTGGCGGTTGGTTGAAATCACTCAATCTCACTCATTTGACACTTCACAACCATATAATGTTAGGTGAATGTCGCCATTTAACGAACTCGAACACTAATCATTTGAAATGGATTGGCCAAGCATGGTAAATCAACGTACCTGTCAGCGAATCTGTCAGTGTTTCATGATTGGAACTCTATAATTACCCAAGTATGAAGGCATTATTTTTATCCATGAGAGAAGTAATTTCAAATTTTCTAAACTCTATGATCTCTGTAAGAATGTTTCGATGTCTATGAAACTAGGGTACATGGGCCAAGCTACGTCCAGTGAAACCGATTATTCAGGCAACGTGGAAATTTTACCTACGAGCAGTAAAGAATGGGCAATTTCACGTATATTGGCGACAAAGTTCCATACAAAACTTGTTATAGATTTCATATTGGAAGTCAGGCTTAATCCCATTATGAAGGATCTGGTCATCAACAGGCGATCTGTAAAAAAGAAATGGACCAAACGACAGAAGAAAGAGGTCATAGTCGAAATGGCTGAAAGTGTTGGAGAGAATCAACCAGTCTTGTTGGATACTCTAAAGGATGAGATCCCTAAGTTAAAATAAATTCTCAAGTAAAGATAAGTACCTCCCAATAAGTTTTGGAAAGTTGGAATCTAAATATGATGAACCTGTTTCTAACGGTCCCTCTAAAGAAGGGTAACGGTTACTACAAATCATTTCTTGTTTGTAAATGACCTCTAATCCTAGAATGATGAGAAGTCTGAATGTTTTGTATTCCATGAAGAAATATTCTCTATGTATATATTATCTAAGAGAATAAGAAAGAAGAGGGGGGAGCCTGCCCTATGTGCAAGAAGACCTTTGTAAATTTTGGGGTTATTATAAATATATAAATGCAGAGGAAGATTTTAGACCGTTTATGAAAAGATTCTAACTGATAGTGATATGAGCCTTGTCTCTTTTCATAGTATGTGTTTCCTATGAAATTATATTTCATTCACACTTCTTCTTGTCTAAATTGAAGGATTAAAGGTCCAGAATTCATCATTCGATGCTCTCGGATTAGCAATTTAGATCATGTTTATCTCTTTCCAAACTATGTCCAATTTCATTTATGTAATGCTCCGATGTAGTTATGTGTTTCTTTTTCTTCCGACACCATCCAAAATTTTTCATATAAACCTAGACTCACTACCTGATTTAGCCTTTCTCCTCTAAATAGTCCTTAGGTTTGACAATGTATTATTTATTTTCGACTCCATAGCCCAAAGTGTTCCTCTCCTTCCTTGCTATCAATTTTATAAAAACCCCTAAACAAACTAAAAGTAGCCATCGATTCCCATATATATAACCAGTGACACGAGAGAGGCCTCTTCGAGTTGAGCAGACTAGTGCCTCAGCTCTAAAGTTGGTTGAAACAATTACCTCTGTCATTTGTCTATTCAACCTGACAAAATTTACAGAGTGTTAACACAACTCAGTGCTCAAATATTCCACTCACCTTGTTCCAAGCTTGGTCTTGGGGATGAAATACTCCACCCACAGCATTCTATAGTTTCAAAGGTTCCATCATCGATCCAGGAGGACAACAGGCCCGTACCATTGAGGGTTTTTACAGAAAGGGTGCATCATTTCATGAGGGAGAGTTCGATCCATCCTTGTGATAGGGTCTAGAGACATTCTATCATTTGGGTTTTACTTGCAGGGCCTTGATCATCAACTTTGGAGCATTTTTGGAGAGCTACTTCAGCTAGATCATTATCTACAGCCTTGGGATGGTTTTGAGAGAAGGAGGGCACAACTGTGATTTAAATCTTGGTATTTTGAGGGGGTTACACCTCATATCTAACCTTGAGACTTCTCCTAGGGGCTTGTGGTAGCCTGATCTACATTTCTAGAGAGTTTCAAGGGATTTGGAGGCCTCCTTCATCATGGATGAATTATTGGTCATTTTAGGGTTTCAGGAGGGCGTAGTCTTGATTAGGGTTTTCATAGTTTGGAGGGGGAAGACTTGGAATTTTGACTTCATACTTCAGGGAGGGATTTCTATTGCCTCGATCTATCTTTTGGTGAAGTTTGGGATCATTTGGAGAGATCCTTCAATTGGGCCGAAATAGCGGCCTTCTCATCGACCAAACAAGACATGCCAGCAGCTAGGGGGCCTAGACGTGACCCTAGCTCTTATTTTATTTGGTATTCATCACACATTCAGCTTTTGGAGGCTTATTTTGTATTGTCGGGACAATTTTGTAGAAACTTATATCTTCTATCTTGGAGCCATATGATGTTATTCCAGATGTGCTCCCATATTGTATCAGGTTCTTTATTTTCATAATGATAAGGTCCTATATATGCTTTTGGAGTTCCATATATTGTGTATTGATTAGATCTTTCATTCTATTGGGTATATATTGATGATATGTGATGAATAAATGAATATAACCCTAAGGCCAAAATTTGAGAGGCCAACCTGCACATATAAACAATCAAACAGTTAATTCAGTGGTTAGTTAGTGTTCCAAGCAAAAAATTGGTTTGGGTACATTACAGTGGTATCAGAGCTCTAATCCTCCCCATCCTATGAGGATTAGTGCATGTATAAATTCAATGAAAATACACAAGATAAAATAGACAAGTGAAACAAAAGATAAGATGGAGGGTTCAAGTGATGACATTGAGCCACAAGGCTTGGAAATATTGGCATAGGAGTTCCATAAGTCCATAATCTAGAAAGAGAGTACGTTGGTCAACCAGTTACAGGAAAAACAAGAGGAAAACTGTGGGGGGCAGGCCGAAATATCTAAGACCTTGAGGAAGGTATATGAAAACAAAACAAGAATAGAACAGTTGTTGATGGGAATGAATCACAAAGGGAAAGGTCCATAATCCTATGCCAATAAGGAAACTAGTGGATCTCATGGAGGAAATAGGTATCAACAGGAACTTGCTCCCTATCATTATTATGAGGGGATCCATGGAGGGGGAGTGCCACTAGGATAGATAGGTAGCAGGGCTACTCCTAGAACATACTTGCCCACATTCACAGATGAACCCACATAACTTGAACCCATAGATGATTTTGTTGATCAGTTTGAGCAATGTTCCAGGGAGTACAACCAATTGAATTTTTTCAGTTCATACGTAGATGACCCTAGATCAGTACTGTCAAATCAAATTCAGAAACAAACCTAGGACACACCACAGGAGAAACTATGAGTGTGATCGCAGGGCTGGGAAGATGGAGATTCCTTACTTTGATGTTTCAGCTAAGATAACTGCACAGGCATGGGTACTGAAGCTAGACACTTACCTGCAGCTTAACCCCATGAGGGAGATGGAGGCCATCAATTTTTCCACCATGTACTTGGATGGAAAATCTCATGACTTGTGGTATCATGGATTAACCACACTTAGCCACAATTAGATAGTGGCCTACACAGAGGTCACTCAGAGACTCGTTGACAGGTTTGACCAGGGGGATGCTGAGCTAAATTTCTAGAATCTCACACATCTCAGACAAACAGGAGCACTAGAGGTGTATATTGAGGAATTCTAGAGGCTAGTAGTCATGGTGTAGGATGTTTCACAGTCTAGACTCATGATGCTCTTCACTGAGGGTTTAATGGAACCCTTGAAGGGTTGGGTGAAGGATTTTAAGCCTACCAACCTACAGGATGCTATCTAGAGGACGAGAGATCTAGGGCTAGCTGAAAAACCAAAATTGGTGCCTAGACCACCTCTTAACATAGGAGGTAGAGACAAAAGACCTCAAATGAACCTAGGAGGGAGAGACCCAAGGGGGTTTGACAGGGGGAGAGGTAGGATGCACAGGAATACTAGAAGATAACTAAGGAGGAAGAAAATATGCTACACATGAAAAGAGCCATGGAACCCATCCCAAAAATGCATGTACCATGGCCAATTTCATTACATAGAGGTGACATCAGACAATCAAGAGGATGAGGATTTCGGCCACATCCATAACATAGAGGTAGACACCACTGAAACTATAGAGGAGGAGGTTGCAGGTCATGACAGTACGAAAGAGGAGAGAGATGCTTTTCCATCCATCAATGGGGTTTCTAAGTACAACACCTTTAGGATGAGAAGAGTCTTGCAGGGGAAAAAGGTGTCGGTGTTGATTGATGGGGGAGACTCCCACAACTTCATTGACTCAACATTGCTACAGAGGAGGCATATACCCATGGTTGATTTTGAAGGATTCAAGGTGGAGGTAGAAGGAAGAAGCACCATGCCACGTAACAAGTACATTCTGGGAATGAAGCTTACATTGGGCAGACATGACTTAGTGTAGGATGTTTATGTGATGGACCTTCAATACACAAACATAATCCTTAAGGTACAGTGGATCAGTACGTTGGGTCCTATCAACACAAACTACAAAACCATGGAGATGTATTTCACAGAGGAGAGAGGAAGAAAGGTAGTCCTCAGAGGAATGACAGGTAAATCAGCCAAGGTAGTCATGGCAAAGATGATGCAGGCCATTTTCAGGAGAGAGGAAATCGTGTATGTTGTTGAGTGAAAGATTTTGGCACATGTGGAAAAAAAGGGGAAGATTCACTATTCACCATAGATAGGATCATTGAAAAACATAGTAGGGTGTTTGGACCTATTCCACCAGGTATTCCATCAGACAGGGGATATGGGCATATCATTGAGTTGGAGGAAGGGACCAAGCCAGTCATCACCACACCTTATAAACACCCAAAGAAATACAAGGAATAAATAGAAAAGGAAATCAAAGAGCTCTTGGATATGGGGCACATCAAACCAATTTCCATCCCTTTCACCTCTTGTGTTAGTCAAGAAGGATGGAACCATGCACATGTGAATCGACTTTAGGGCACTAAACAAGAAGACAATCAAAAACAGGTATCCCATTCCAAGGATTGATGAGCTATTGGATGAGCTCCATGGGGTTGTTTATTTCACTAAGATTGACTTATGGATACCATCAAATCAAAATGAGGGAGGAGGACATCTGAAAAAATGATTTCAGGTGTCACTATGACCACTATGAGTTCTTAGTGATGCCATTTGGTTCAACCAATGCCCCAGCCACGTTCCAGTCATGTATGAACCATGTCTTCAACAAACAACTGAGAAAGCATCTCCTTGTATTATTTTATGACTTTCTAATCTATAGAAAGACGTCGGAGGAACACCTTCAGCATGTGGACTAGTTCTTGAATATCATGGAGGATCAATCATTGTATTCCAAGGAGTCCAAATGTAAATTTGGAATGATAGAGGTCCTCTACTTGGGACACATTATTGGGGTTAAAGGAGTACAGGTACATCAGGAGAAGATTGAGGCCATAGTGGAGTGGCCTACACCTAAAACCCTTAGAGAGTTTAGGGGATTTCTAGGCATTTGCACTTATTACAGGAAGTTCATTAAAGGGTTCTCACAACTTTGTGCACCTTTGACCGATTTGACCGAAAAGGGATCTTTCAAATGGAGTGAAGAAGCCCAATTTACATTTGACAAGATGAAAAAAGTGATGAGCACATGCCCATTTTTAGCCTTACTATATTTCAACCAACCTTTCACCTTAGAGTGTGATGCCTCCAAAGAAGGCATTGGGGCCATACAGATGCAGAATAGGCACCCTCTTGCCTATGAGAGTTGAAAACGCAGGGGACCTGAGATACTTTACATCATCTATGACAAAGCGATGTTGTCCATCATGCATGCTTTGGCCAAATTCAGACAATACCTGTTCAGTTCTAGATTTGTGGTGAAATCAGATCACAATGGCCTTAAGTACTTCTTGGAGAAAAAGGACTTAAATGAAAGGCAACAAAAATTGGTCAGTAGGATACAGGCATATGACTTTGACATTGAATTCGTCAAAGGGAAAAACAACATGATGGAAGATGCATTGTCCAGGAGGCCATCACTCTATGCCATGACATATGCATCAGTTGATTGGAAGGACCTCCTTGTAATGGAATACTCCAAAAATCAGTTCGCTTGTCAGGTAATGGACGAGAAAATACAAGATGATAACTTCAGGGTCATTGATGACATCATCTATTACAAGGGATGAATCATTTTGGTACTTGAATCGACCTTCATGGCCAAGGTATTACAGGTATGTCATGATTCATCAGTGGCAGGGCACCAAGGGATTGGCAAGAAATAAAGGCAAGTAAGGGAGAGGTTCTCATGGAAGGGCCTCAAAGAGGATGTGATGAATCACGTGAAGGAGTGTACTACTTGTCAGGAGAATAAGGATGAGCACACTCACCCAACAAGACTGTTGCAACCCTTACCCATCCCAGAGCACAAATGGGAGAGAATATCCATGGACTTCATCACCAAGTTGCCATAAGGATTGTATTTTCATAGTAGTGGACAGATTGACAAAATTTTCACACTTCTTCTCCATTGCTACATACTTCAGTGTAGCGTAGGTTGCCGAATTAGTTTTCAGAGAGATCTTCAGACTACATGGTCTACCCAAAACCATTTTTAGTGACATTGACAACCGATTTATGAGTACGTTCTGGCAGGAGTTATTGAGGTTGGTTGGTACAACCTTGACCCCTAGCACTAGGTATCATCCTCAGACATATGCGAAGACCGAAATAGTCAACAAATGGGTGGAAGACTATCTCAGGAACTATGTAGCAGGGAAGCAAAAGGCATGGGTTAGGTGGCTACACTTGGGGGAACACTGTTACAACACCACCCATCACATGTCCATAGACATGACCCCATTCAGGGCATTGTACATTTATGACCCGCTCTCTTTTGTAGAGATTGTTTTTGGTGACAACAGAGCTCCGATGGTATAGGATTGGGTACATCAAAGTCAATCCATCCTTCGGGAGTTGAAGGATAACTTAGAGAGGGCACAAAATCAACAGAGTTCAAAGTAGAGAAACAAAGGGTAGAGTGTACTTTTGAGGTTGGTGACATAGTCTACCTAAGGCTCCAACCATATAGATAGGATTCTATCAAAATAAGTGGATCAGAGAAGATCCAACCCCATTTCTTTGGGCCCTAAAGGATCAATAGGAAGGTAGGGGCCATAGCTTATGAGATGGATCTCCCACAGGGAAGCAGGATACACAATGTTTTCCACGTGTCTTGTTTGAAGAGGGACATCAGCCAACACACCTCTAGATGAAGAGGGGCAATTGGTTTTGGTACTAGATAAAGTATTGGAGGTTTGGGAGAAGAAATGCTAGGGGAAAAACATCAAAGAATACTTAATAAAATGGAAGCATTTTCCTATTGAGGATGCTACATAGGAGAATGAACAGGTGGTATGGGAGATAGGTTCAGAATTGCTTGTGGACAAGCAATTTCTAGCAAGGGAGACTGTGATGTCCCCTACCTCTTGATGAAGAGGTCTAGGAAGAATTAGTGGTCTAGACATCCCCACTAGGCCATAGTCTCATACAACATGGGGAAAGGTTAGCTAACTCAATGTTATATTTTGAAGTTGACTTGGAAAAAGGTAAAAAGGGTAAAAGAGTAACTCAATGAAGGAATAGAGCACTTGCGGTTGAGTTAGGAGTTGACACTAACGATTAACTTAACTCAATAGAGAAACATAAAAGAAGTATAAAGGAAATCCTATGGCGCACCTCTCACTCATCTTGGATATCATTGTATTTCGTTATTGAGCTCTTGAGAAACAGTTTTGAGGATTTTGAGATTACAAACCCTAAAGAACAACTCAATGGTGAAATATTCCACTCACCTTATTACAAGCTTGGTATTGGGGACAAAATACTCCACCCACACTATTCTATAGTTT
>JASDQU010681709.1:136706-152397 GCA_032191745.1 Picea mariana | reverse complement strand
TTTCCCTATCCATAACTTTTTGTAAATTTGTATTCTTAAATCAATTATTAGTGATTGAAATCATTTCATATAAGCCAACAAGGCACAAAACTATTTATTGAATTTTATTTAATTATATGCATCAATACATGTATATATGTGTATTTTTGAAATAAAACTCACATTTCTTACAAAAATAATTAGAATGAATTAATAATGAGTCCTAAGTGAGCTATTCAAACTAATGGGAGATGAGTAAAAATGACTTTGAATATATGATTAAAATTGAAAATCAATATCTTAATTTTGATAATTTATTTGTAGTTACATTAAACATTAGTCATTAATAATCAAAGAAAATGGGGACATATACRAWGTTCRACTAAAAACCTTGMAAAAWGTGTTACAACATCTATCTCTTRTGCATTTAAAATTCTKAYCRTTTTCTCCTCCTTTTGGTGRAAGTAATGCCCAACCATGATTGATTTTTCTAATGGTTGGTTGACACTATTACATCAGGTCAGTGGTTTTGTAGAAACAACAATGAGGAGAGATCAATATCTGCGTACTACTCTTCAAAGACCCTTGCTTTCACTGCCTACTCCTGGCATTGGTTCTCAGAGGAAAATCAATTACTTAAGTCCACATTAGGCATATCAATAGATTGACTTCATCCATGGAATATATTAAGGATTTATAAAAAACTCAATGTTAATGAAGTCCATGTAATAGAATATTTCCAAATTTAATGAAATATGTGTTATACGGCCATTTCCAAAGAAACTGCCCAAAAAACCTCAATATAGAGAAAGCAGGGGATGAAGGTTGGCAACAGGATCGGAAAGGGAAACCCAAAACAAAAGGACCAAGAAGCGAAAAGACAGTCCCAACACAAGCCAAGGACCCAGGAATCAAAGAGAAGGAGAATAACTTCAGTATCTTGGCTCGGGGAATTGGCGATGAGACAACAGAACTAAGTAAAGATGCCCAAGTGGAAGAAACAAGAGGAAACCAGACCCCTGAAGACAGAGGAAATCAATTGATGACAGAAGAAGAGGAGAAAAACAAATCCCCCCAAAGGATGGAAGCATGTCAAGGCACAGAGGAAGGGGAAATCTCGTCAGGCAGCGACTCAGAAGGCGCAAGCAAAGCTTGGGCCACCCCAAAGAAAACAGGAAGAGGCGGAAAAACCAAAAAGGAAGCAAGAGACCAAGAAACCTACAAAGACGTCCTAAAAGGTTCACAACCAACTATCAAGCAACCAATCAGCGTTTGGTAAACAAGAAAGCTATCCAAAGCCTCCCAAGGAGGCCATTCCTCCCCCCACGGTAATTGATGAATCTAACCTCCTAGAATTGTAGGGGTTTTGGTAGAAAAAGGAAAGAGGAAGCACTCAAGGATATTATCAAAGCTTTGAAAGCAAACATCCTACTCCTCTAGGAGACCAAGATGAGTCAACAAGACTCCCTCAAAGCTTCATTGAACATATGGAGAAATAGCCAAGGAATAGCCAAAAACGCCAAAGGCGCCTCAGAAGGGCTCTGCACACTGTGGAACACCACCAAAATAGATCTAATCAGCTCAGACACATGCATGCACTGGATTCACGCCAAACTCCTCCACAAAGATTCGGGATATCTGGTAAGCCTCTTCAATATCTATGTACCGCAACATATAGAGGGAAAAAAACACTATTGGGAAACCCTAAAAGACTTCTTACAACAAAATGAACTTGACAATATCATTTTAGGAGGGGATCTAAATGTAACCCTATCCCAGGAGGAAAAAAGGGGGGGAACCATCGTGAGAGACCCAGCTAGAGAATGAGTGGAAGACCTAATCTCAGCCTGGGATCTAGTAGACATCAAACCTGCCAAAGGCCTCTACACATGGACTAATAAAAGGGTAGGACCTGGGTATATTGCTGCCAGGCTAGATAGATTCCTTGTCCAAAGCTCCTTCTTGTTACTTGGGCTCATAGCCACCTCAGAGATCCTTCCTCATAGAATTTTAGACCATAAGTCCATCCGCATAGAAATCAAGACCGACCAAGTCCATGGACCCATCCCTTTCAAATTTAACCCGACCTGGATCCAAGACAAAGAATTTCTTCTTCTTGTATCCAAATCTTGGACAAGCATTGTCAAGGGCTCAACTTTTTATGTTTGGGAAGAGAAACTAAGAAGGCTAAAGACAACTCTAAAAACTTGGGCAAAGGGCCAAGCAAACCCAATCACCTCTCGCAAAGAAGCCCAAAAGAAACTCGAGAACCATCAGCTAGAAATGGAAAACAAAGAGATCACACAAGAGGGCCTGCAACATGAGGACCATCTTCAAAGACAATGGCACAAAGACTGCAGAGAGGAAGAATGTTATTGGAGGCAAAAATCCAGAAGCCTCTGGCTGAAAGAAGGAGATAAAAATACAAGCTACTTCCACAAGCAAGCGGAGGCAAGAAAGCACTATAAAGCAGTGACAGAAATTTAGGTTCAAAATAACATAATCTCAGATCCAGAAGGCATAAAACAAGCAGCCTTTGAAACCTTTGAAGCACTCTATTCAGAACCGCAAAGGATAGTCATAGACCCTCATCTGTACCCTCTCTCCATTATTCCAAACCTCATAAAGGAGGACATCAACATCAGGCTGATTAAGGAAGTAACGTAACAGGAAATAAAGGAGGCACTGGACCAAATGAACCCAGACAAGGCCCCAGGCCCGGACGGTTTCACTGCCAGATTCTATCAACAGTGCTGGGAAATAATAAAATTCTGATCTCACCAAGATGATCCAGAAAACGCAAACGAGAAGCAAGCTTGGTGAGAGCACAAACTTGACCTTCCTGGCACTTATCTCGAAAGAGAAAGGAGCAGTCAACTTCAACCGCTTCAGGCCAATCTCCCTCTACAACACAAGCTACAAAATCCTCACCAAAATTATAGCCAACAGAATCAAAACAATCCTCCCTCTTATCATCCCAGAAAACCAGGGAGGCTTCATCAAAGGCAGGCATATTGCAGATAACATCATCCTAGTTCAAGAGGCCCTTCACTCAAGCGTCTGGAGGAAAGACAAAGGTATGATAATAAAACTTGATCTCGCCAATGCCTTTGATAGAGTTAGACACAACTTTTTATTTGAAGTAATGAGAAAGTTTGGTTTCAATCCGTCTTTTGTAAAATGGATTAAAGCTTGTATAGGATCACCTTGGATAGCCCTCATGGTGAATGGAAGAGTAACAAAGTTGTTCCAAGCCACCAGAGGCTTAAGGCAAGGGTGCCCCCTCTCGCCCCTCCTCTATGCAATCCAAGCTTCAGTTCTAAGCTATCAACTGGAAAATTCCCAAAGTCAAAACAACCTTCAGGGGTTAAGAATAGCGCAAGGGGTGAAAGAAATAAATCATGCACAATTTGCGGACGATACTCTGTTGTTGGGAGGTGCAAGCCCTATAATAGCAAAGAAGTTTAACGAGGATTTGGAAGCCTACACTGCAATCTTAGGAAGTGAAACAAGCCAGGCCAAAAGCAAGATTTATGGATGGAATATTATGCCAAATGAAAAGATGGGAATTACAAGAGTTCTGGGGATGGAAGGGCATACCAACTGGGAGGCTTTCAAATACCTGGGAATCCCTATATTCAAATCTTCCCCAAGAGCCTCACATTGGAACCAACTGATTGACAACCTAAAAAATAAAATTTCCTCCTGGGGAGCGAACTGGCTAAATCTAGCAGGGAAAGTTGTCCTGATTAAAGCAGTTCTGGCCAGCATACCCATCTATCAGAGCTCGTTGCTTTTAGCCCCTGCCTCCACAATTCAAAAAATCGAGGCACTGCAAAGACGTTTCCTTTGAGAAGGAGGAAAACAGACAAGAAGGAAAATGCATCTGATAAACTGGGAAAAAACCTCTAAACCTATCTTGGAAGGTGGCCTCAACTTCAAAAAAACCCAAGGTCAGAACCTGGCCTTGGGGGCAAAGTTGCTCTGGATTATTGTCACCGGAAAACCAACTTGGAGCAAATTGGCACTATGGAAAAAATACTTTAGGGGGGCAAGGGAACGATGCATAGAATATCCGTGTCGGGAATCTAAGGGATCCCCTATCTTTACCCTCTGCAAAAAGGCCATACCCCACTTCAACACTCAACTCACTTGGGTGCCACGAAATGGAAAGAAAATTAAAATTTGGCAAGATTCAATCATGGGAGACCCCCCCTAGGGCTGAGACAGGACCTGCTGCGCCTCAAAGACTGGATGGAAAGTCAAAACATAAATTCTCTCTTTGACTTCTCAATTTAGGGGAATGACAAGTGCAAGACCTGGCAAGGGTGGGGAGTGGTCAACAGACCCCCTGAATTAGAAAGGGAATGGAGCATCCTAAAGATTTGTCTTCAGGGGAAAGCCCCCCTCAAAAGAAAAGGAAAGGACGAAAGAGGCTAGGGAGGGAACTCCAATCCCTACACCACAGCAAAAGGAACCGTCTCACTATAAACATTCCCAACGTCCCGCCTAACCCGTTCATCTGGAAAGCAATTTGGCAGTCCAAGTCCATCCCAAAAATTGACATGTTTATCTGGACCCTTGCCCACAATAGCATCTAAACAGGGGAAAACCTCAAAAGAAAAGGATGGGAAGGCCCCTATAGGTGTTCTCTTTGTCTACAGGCTGAAGAAACTAAAGACCACCTCCTTCTCAATTGCGACTACTCCAAAGAAGTCTAGAAGCTGGCAATAGGAACACAAAGTGTGATCAAACTCCCTCCAAACACAAAAAGTCTTTTCCAACAGTGGGACTCCAATTACCAGTTCAAGATACATAAATGAAGCCAAGCCTATGCTTTGTGGAAGGTCCTCCCAAAGTTCATCCTGTGGAATCTATGGTTGGAAAGAAACAATAGAATCTTCAGAGACTGCAAAAGGAGCACAACCCTTGTGGTAACCAAAACTCACACACTCTTCGGCGAAAGTGCACCTTACTTATGCCAATCAAAAAACAACAAAACACTAGAAGCAATATAGGAACTTTGGTTGGATCAGTTTAAAATCCAAAGTCATAATGGGATAAAGGCTAGCACCCCAAACCAAGAAGAATGGAAAATTAGGAAAGGAAAACAGGATTTCGACAATTGGAAAAAAAAGAGAAATGTCCATATCCTGTCCTTCGACGGGGCCTCAAAAGGGAACCCGGGCCTAGCAAGAGGAGGAGGGATAATTGAAAGCCCCAACGAAGCAACAATGATAAACTATGCCCTCGGTTTAGGAATCGAAACCAACAACAGAGCAGAAGCCTTGGCACTCTAGCAAGGGCTAAATCAAGCAAGCAGGCACAGGGTCCAGGACCTAGTTATAATAGGCGACTCCAGAATGGTAATCAAAGCCATAATTCACCATTCTAAAACCCAAAGCGCGAAACTCAATAACCTCTTGGAAAAAATCCACCTCCTTCTTGGGAACTTCCACTCTTATAAGATCTACCATGTGTTAAGAGAGCTAAACGAAAGGGCGGATGTTGAGGCTAACAAAGGCACCCTCTTGGCGCTGGGAAATTTGAAGGTAAATGGAACGTTATCCAGCGTGGAATTACCTTAATCCATGAGAGCCAACTCTCCACTTTCAAAAAGGTAAGTTGGAGAAAAGAAGCAAGGAAGATGGGAAAAACGCTCAGATTAAGTCATGTTAGGAAAAAGCTATTGGGCARAAGGGACAAGGAAGGGTATCATGAGACAGYGGACTTCAAACAAGGAGGAGACAGAGAATCACTACACCCATGCCTCACAAATTTAGCAAATCGGGTTGAAATTATGAAGGGGAAGGAAGRAGCGCATAAATCAGAGGCGCCTCCACAGCCTCAAGCCACTCCTAAKAAGAGACCTCTTGAGGAATTTCCTTCGAAGAAACAGGGYGCAAGAAGAGGGGAAAGATATCAAGAAAAGGCATCAAGCTTGGGCAACAAGCCAAGCACAAAAGAAAGACTGAAGGCGATGGACACAACACTGGAAAACTTAAAGCAATTGCTGYAGTTCCAACTGGACTTTCTCAAAAATCTGGACTCAGAAGCAAGGAGACRTCTTGAGAAGCTRGAAGAGGACATCTCCACCACCAAAATTGGTTTTACTGAAGAGCTAGGCAAGCTGCACAAAGAACTCAAGAATCCCAAGCAAGAATTCGAGGAAATAATCGACCAACTGGAGGTAAAAATGTCTCAGCTCAACAATGAATGGAAGCAAGACCCAAAGAACTAATCCAGTCGCTCAGCATGAAAGCGAGCTCAACACATCTTCAACAAGACTGATGTTTTGTATAGAAGCCAATGTTGTAAATAAATCTGTAATCGTTAACTTTATGTTAGCACATTTAGTTAAGGATTCAGCCTTATTGCTTTTAGGAACAGTAGTAAACACCAGGAAGGTAGTCACTTAGTGAAGCACAACCCATTTTGTAATCACACCAGTGGCAAGACCACCTTCTTTATAATCAAATACCACTATTCGTTCTCATAAAAAAAAAACATCATCAACACATATTTCACATACATTAATGAAACAATATCAATGCATTAACCATCAATTATGACACAATGCAAACACATCATCATCATGAACCACGACAAGCATATCGATGTATTAACACATCAATTAACAACAACCCAACATCATTGCATTCAACAATTAATATCGACACATAACAGTAAACATATTAGACGTTCAATGCATCGCATAAGGACCATCATCAGATAACACCAAGAAAACATAAGATAACATAATAAATCATAAGGATCATAAGGATAATCACAAGAATCACATAATATACTACCCAGCCAACCTACCCTGCAAGGGTAGGACCTCCAAGACACATAAGCAACGCTCAAGCCCAGGTTCCAATTGATTTTAAAAATTTAAGATCTCAAGGATGTCAATTGTTTTGAGGAACAAGGAGGTGTCTACGTCCCACTAACACAATCAATCCAAACAACTAGCTAAATCAACAGAGTCTAAGATCATTGATCTCATCAATCCACCAATCTTAAACATCAATTAATCAAGGCACATGAGTATTCATTCGCATAAACATAATAGACCATATTAAATCCAAGGCACAAAGCAATTGTCAGTTATTCGAGGCGTAAGGCCCAATCACAGAATGCAGTCATCTGTCGTAATAAAATTTCATTACGTGCTAGAAGACTAAAGCCGAAGGTCACCATTATCACAAAAATTCATTTGTGCAAGCATTCTAATATCAATCACAACTAATTCAATGACACAAGGTAAATATTCATTGCTTTTTATTTGCACAAAGGTCTAAGATCTAACCATCATACCTTACATAACATCCATTGGGAAAGATGTCTAAAAATATGCATCAATCATTTGTTAATAATTTAATGGCGCAAACAAAGATGGTAGTCGTTGATCCATTTATACAATTATTGACGCAAGTAAGATTGTTAATCCAATGTTCATTAGTACATTAATAATACAAGCAAAGGTTGTTAATCTATCATTCATTAAGACACTTATTGTCACAAGTAAAGAATGTTAAATCCATGCTCACTCATACATTCATTGACGCAAGCAAAGGTTGTTAATCTATCGTTCATTAAGACACT
The DNA here is from genome assembly GCA_032191745.1 of Picea mariana. Lineage (NCBI taxonomy): Eukaryota > Viridiplantae > Streptophyta > Pinopsida > Pinales > Pinaceae > Picea > Picea mariana. The sequence continues at coordinate 144,810 of JASDQU010681709.1, read as the reverse complement.
TATTGTCACAAGTAAAGAATGTTAAATCCATGATCACTCATACATTCATTGACACAATAAAGATTGTTAATCCATCATTTAAATCATTTAAATAACTCATTAAAAACTAAAGGAACCATGTCTAATTATCCATTAAGTAAAGCATTTTAAAGACGCATAAAACTAAAGGAATCACACCTAATTATCCATTAAGTAAATCATTTTAAAGGACTCATTAAAACCAATGGATTCACCCTTAATTTAAAACCACCTTCTCATTCGACATCCTATGAAATATGAGTAAAGAATCATTAACCACCCTTTTTTTTTTCTTTTCAAGAAAAAATTATCTCAAATTTATATAGAGTATAAATTCGTTTACAACGACAGTCTATCCGATTACAATGACAGCAACAAGCTGTGTCCATAACACATAACAGTGCTACACCAACACCCATGCTCAACAAAGCAACACAACCCAGCACAACACGCAGGCTGTGAACAAGAGAACCAAAAAAAAGGCAGAAAAAACCATCAAAATCAAGGCACCGAAACAGCACCTCGGACCCTCTCGGCCCCCAACAACAGCAGTAGAAAAAAAGCGACGCCGACAACAATAAGGCCCCTAGCGCCCAAAATGGCGCTCCACGCGGGAGCCGTCACTGCTGCCCATCGGAACTCCACCACCACCGAACCAGACCCCTCCGAGGAAAAGCATTGGGAGAGAAGGCAACGAAACAGCCCCTCGGACCCTCTCGGCCCCCAACAACGGCAGAAGGAAAAGACGCAGACAGCAGAAAGGACCCTAGCGCCCACAATGGCGCATCACGCGGGTGCTAACACAGCTGCCAAAACGAAGCTCCACCGCCGCCGAACAAGACCCCACCGGTCAAACCCACCCGAAGAGCCGCCCTGCTGGCCACCAGTCGAAATAACCAGCACAGAGCCGGCCGCAACTCGCAGACAGGTCCGCGCGCCCAAAGCATTGGACTCCACCCAGGAGCCAGCAACGCCGCCGCCCAGAACCACCTCCGACGCCAACCGAATGTCGCTTCCCGCCCGCCCGCTCGCTCAGGATTGGGTAAAATCCGCACTCGGCACCACGAAGAAAAAACCAGGGATGCGGCTAGCAAGACCTAGCCGCAGAGCCCTCATTCGAAAACCTAAAAAAACTCTCAAAACCTAAAATCGCTTCGCTTCAGTCGGGTTGTGCTCAAGTAATCAAAATGTTACAGCAGAGGTCAAGTTGCAAACCAATCATTAACCACCCTAACAACAACCTTTAGAATATTTAGAACAACAAGGGAACATAATGATTTTCCATAAGAATCTACGCGAGTAAAATAAAAGAGTATTAATTGAAAGGTCAATCGAGGGAGAGAATCCCAAGGAACAAGGAGACCAAAACTTGCCGACAAATTTCATTCGATGCCGAGAAATTAAACACGATTTCTGAGTTAATGGTGACCCTCAATTCACTGGAAAAAAAAAACGAAATGCCGAGTAAGGGAGTCCCGAAAAATCGCAGAGAATTTAACACGAATTCTGAGTCAAGGGAGTCCCCAAATTCGCAGAGGATTTAAACACGATTTCTGAGTTAATGGAAACCCTCAAAAAATTGTTGGTAGACTAAGCGAATGCTGAGTTAAGGAGGGGCAGGTTCACAGGGACCCAACACTGAGTCTCTCTCCTTATCACACGCATGGCAATCACAAATTTTTCCAGAGTAAAAATAAACTTATAACAACCCAACGCCGTGTCTCTCTCTCTCACTCACACGCAGGGCATTCACAGCTTTTTGCAGAGAAAAAACAATTTAAAACAACCAATGCTAGTGGAGAAGGAATGCGCCAGGCATTAGAGAAAACACAGAGTGAACTGTACAACGCTCCGGGCATCATAAAAACACAGAGGGAAAAATGTCAATTCACTGAGGTAAAGACTGCCAATTCGTAGAGAAGAGGGTGTAGAATTGCTGAGGGAAATTAATTTTTTCACAGTTTTAAATTCTGGGCAGAAGGCGTGCAACGCAGGAAGAGTGGTGTTTTTTTTTTTTTGGCTGAGGGTAAATTTTTTTTCCTAGAGTTTCCTTTACTAAGTTGTTGATTTTCATTGATTATCGAAGGGCGCTTACAATATCAAGAGGAGGAATAACTAACCCATAAATTTTCTCTGCACTCGACATCTAAATCATTTACAAATTCACAAATTAAAATTTCTTGGAATGCCCGAAATTCCTTATATACCAGTGCAGTTAAAGATCAGATTTAGGAATTGTTCACAATATTCACCTAAGAACATCTGGCGACATTACCATTAATTTATTGTTTTTAAAACAATAACACAAGTATGTTTTAAGGGAAGAGTGTCTCACAGTTTTCTTGATAAAGAATGTAACCCAGAATAGTGATGCATAGTGCCATCAGTTTTAGCGATACACCTATCATCGATAATTTAAATTCGTACACAGGGTCACCAGATGTAACACCAATGATTAACAACCCTAATACATACTTATAATATATATTTATCCACTGACAACCATCAATCGTTCTAACATTCGTAAGGGTAGTCCCAGATAACAACGAGCAATTAGGAATCCATTAAAAATTCATCAACATATAAATTTACGTACAAATTCTAACTAATTTACAATTGCAAATTTAAACATGTGTACCGTAACCAACAGATGGACTTGTTGATGATCTTCGACTGTTGGCGATCCTCCTCGCTCTCACATGCTAATCGCTGAGACCTCACCGGTACCTCCTAGCTAATGCTAGGGGTACTCTTCTCCCCCCCGAACCCCCCGAGCCGCAAAGGGACCACACACACAAACCAAAGAAAAGATAGCTCCCAGCTCGCCATGTCAAACTTAGATATTGTTTTCTAGGCACCTAGGTTCATTGACTCCCTGTGTTTAAAAAATCACGATGTGCCCTTCAAGATGCACTACGTGCTCCAAGGATGCCACTTGCCTTTATTCACGTTTCATTTATGCGACGTGCCCTTCAAGACACACTACACGCTCCAAGGGTGCCACTCACCTTTTGACTGATTTGGGTAGTTGTCCAACCCTTGGAGTCAATACTCCAACATGTGACCTTGTGGGAGACTAAGGGCCTCCAAGGAATAAGGACCCTGCCTTATTGCATGCCCCTTAGAATCTTCGTGAGCGACTTTCTCAGTCTGCCCTCACGACATCATGGATCTCTGAACTAGGTAATCGTTAACCTACAGTTCGAGCCATAGTGGGAGTGCTAGTAGGATGTGGTAGGGATGCTGCCACACCTCTCCCTCAATATCTCTGGTTGTTGTGCATGGCCCCTTTACTCCTAATGTGAGTTTGATTAGCAAGCAATTGTCAGCCTACATACATCAACAAAACATGTCAACGATCCATAAACAATATCATAATATACCCAGTCATATGTCACATATGCAATAACATAAATACTCAAGCCATATACAATCCACTCTTTGACTCGATCCAGAGTCCAAGGAGGTTCATCGATACCATCAACATCCTCAATCTGTCAAGAGTCCTTCACACTCAGGAGAAACCAATCAATAACACATGTCTATACATAAATAACATAACATAACATCATAATCCACAATCTCATCATCATAATCCATAAGCGAAGCAAACAATCATATAATGAACCGAATCGCTTACATGCAAGTGTCCTCAAAGAATAAGTCACATCAGGTGCATGCAAAAGTGAAATGTTACACAATTCAACTCAACAATCTTATATAGTTATGAGTATGGATGAAATAACTAGTCATTCATATTCAAGAATACCATGTTTGTTAACTTAACAAAAAAAAAAAAAAAATCCATTCATTTTCTTTGAACCCATACAACCCCTAACACTGTAATCTAGCTCTGATACCAATTTGTAATGTACCTACATTACCAACAACAAGAGTAGGGTTTGCTGATCTAAAAGTTTCATTGATGATAGTAGTGTGTAAATCAAAACAATATAAAACCATTTACAAAATAAACCTTTCCTTTTCATTACTATAACAAAGTTTGGATTTACAACAATCAACATAAACAAATATCTAATCTTTAAATGCCAAGTCTAGCTAACATAATTCTTACATCAAAATGAAGATCAAAACAAAGATAAAAACTTCAAATTAATTAAAAATCACCATTCTTAATTTGTCTCATAACACTCTTTTAATATGAAGGCTACCAAGTATAGGTGCATAATTCATGCATGAAACATATTTATCATAACATCTTAAACATCTTAATCATAACTTATACATGAAACTCATTTGAAAAGACCATCAACTATTTCAACTCAATGGTTATTTGAAGTCTCTTGGATGGAGATCATGTTTACATTTAAAGAAGACAATTATGGGGTTTAAGGTTAATTCTCTTAGATTCGTACATATAACGCCTTGTTCAATGTTTAAAAGTGTGTTTCCATAATCATAAAGGTTATTATAAGCATCAAGAAATGATTTTATATTCTATAGGTTTTTTTGCTTCATCATCTACATGTACAAGGTTACACCAATTGTCCCAAAGCCTTATAACATAGACATCACTAGTCTTGAGACCCACCGAACACAAATCATCATATGAAAAAGGTAAATACCTCACAATAGTGTTTAAACTCATTCATATAGGTTATGTAATCAATTTATGCACTGTACTCACATATCTTCAGGGATAGAGGGAAATAAGTGTTTTTTTCCTTCAAGGAGGTTAATGTAGAATTAATAGTTATTTCAACATAAACAAATCTCCAATCTTTAAATTCCAATTCTAGCTAATTCTTACATCAAAATGAAGATCAAAACTTCAAATTAATTAAAACTCACTATTCTTAATTTGTCCCATAACACTCTCTTAATATGAAGGCCACCAAGTATAGGTGCATAATTCATGCATGAAACATCTTAAAATTTTTAATCATAACTTATACATGAAACTCATTTGAAAAGACTATCAACTATTCCAACTCAAAGGTTATTTGAAGTCTCTTAGATGGAGATCTTGTTTACATTTAAAGAAGACAATTTTGGGGTTTCAGGTTAATGCTCTTAGATTCATGCATGTAACACTTTGTTTAATGTTTAAAAGTATGTTTCCATAATCATAAAGGTTGTTATAAACATTAAGAAATGATTTCATATTCTATAGGTTTCTTGCTTCATCATCTACATGTACAAGGTTACACCAATTATCCTAAAGCATTATAACATAGACATCACTAGTCTTGAGACCCACAGAACACAAATCATCATATGACAAAAATAAATACCTCATAATAGTCTTTAAACTCATTCATATAGGTTATGTAATCAATTTATGCATTGCACTCACATATCTTTAGGGATAGGGGGAAATGAGTACTTTTTACTTCAAGGAGGTCAATGTAGAACTAATTCAGAGAACAAACCAACTTGTAATAGAGGTAAACATATTAATTAATCCCTTAAGAACATTCAAAATCAATTCCAAAATTTTCATACACAACAAACACCATTTGACAAGGGTATGTGGGATTTGAGTAGTCCTTGTCGATCTCACTGTATTTACACATTTTGGGGAACAAAATGAATTAATCTAACTCTGAATTTTGGACCGAGTATGTGGATATTGATGTCAGTTAAATGTTAAAATTTTAATGACAATGGGCATCGTATGGCCGAGTTGTAATATAATTTGATCTACAACCATTTTGTGTTTTTAAGAGTCATACAAGCAAATATGAAGTTGATTTTTGGTGAGCACATGGATATTGATGTTATATACTTTCTATTAAAATTTGAATTCCAACTGACATTGTATAGCCATATTATAGTATAATTTATTCAACAACCATTTTGCATTTTTGTTTTTCATACAGACCAATTTTGAGCTAATTTTTGGTGAGCACATGGAAATATGTGATAGCTAACCCAAATCAAAATTTGGTCTTCATTCGACTTATATGACATTGTTTCACTAAAAATACAAAACTAATTTTTAATACATTTTTGCAAACAATTTTCATGCAAGAGGTTTCTCAATGCATTGCCATATATTTTTTACAATTATAACAACAACAATTCACTCACTAAAATCTATAGGATTTCCATGGCATGAACTCAAAATAAATAATGCTAATATACATGTATATCTCATCATGATTGAACTTTTAATCAAAGAAAAAGGTAAATACACTATCTTTTCACAAAATGAGCTCCAAATCAACTCACTAGGTGTGTACCACTTTCTCCCAACCATAAGAATATCCTTTGTGGATGCCACCCCCGTATTGACCTATGAGGTTACCAGGGTGAAGAAGATTTTTCAAAGCTTTGAAATCATTTTCCTTTTCCCAAAATCTTCTAAGACAAATACATGCAAACCATTGTTGCGTTCTTTATTCATTTTTTTTATTGAACCAATGCTTGAATTTCATTCCACTACCCCATACAACACAAGAAACCACCCCCATGTTTTCTCTTCAATCCCTCAGGAATGCCTCTTTATCTGTGTTCTTTAGTGTGCGAGGGAAAATGTTGGCAAATATACAACACATGCTTGTCATTGATGGCAAGTACAACAACGAAGATGGCATGAGTACAGAAAGTATGTAATAGATGGGCATTATGAGAAGATGCTGCAGAGAAGATTCGAATAAGCTCAGAAGAGATAGTGCAGAGATGGCATGAGTACAAAAAGTATGTAATAGATGGGCATTATGAGAAGACGCTGCAGAGAAGATTCGAATAAGCTCAGAAGAGATAGTGCAGAGGATTCTTGGCAAATCATCGATGGCAAGATCATAGTAAGCGGAACAAAGTAAGCTCGGGAGGAGAAGCAACATTTCTGATCGTTGGATCCCATTTACAATTCCCGATGACCGTCAGATCAAGTGTTGATCAGGACTGTTGATCCCACGCCATTTCGGGGTTTCGCGAATCGCGACTTGGAGAGGCAAGAAACAATACCACAGGAATGCCGAAATTGCGATATGCGAAATCGTGATTTAATTGCAGCCATTAGATCAAGGTGTGATCTGGACCATTGATCTGACTCCATTTCGGGGTTTCGCGAATCACGACTTGGAGAGGCAAGAAACAATACCACAGGAATGCCGAAATCGTGAAATGTGAAATAACGAAATGATCTGAGCCGTCATATCAAGGTTTGATGTGGACCGTTGATCCAACCCCATTTCGGGGTTTCGGATACCGAAAGTTGGAGTGTCGAAACACTTTGCAACAAGAATGCCGAAATCGTGATATGATCTGAGCCATTGAATCAAGATCAGATCTGGACTGTTAAATCATAGGACAAGTCACTGACTTGGATTCAACGGAGCATGGTGTGGAAACTCACGAGATGCGAGATCGCAATAAGATCTGGATCGTCGGATCTATGGAGATTTCAACCATCGATCAGACTCGATGAAGTTTATAAACTCACAAAATATGAAGAGCCTTTTGGCACAGCCTATGGTCACCGCCGGTGGTCACGAGAAGGAAAGCAGTCAGTTCAGATAAACTTCATTTTGGGGTTTCAGGGATCGCGACTTGGAGAGTCGAGATGCCTCATCTCCAGATTCACGAAATGAAAAATCACGAAAGCGCTTTATGCATAAGCGCGTGGTCACAGCCATTGGGCACATCGATGGAAGATGGAGGAAGAAGCTAGAGGTGCTAAGCTTCACCACAAGGATCTCGAAATGGCAAAACAGGCACAAGATTCTTTATTCTTAATCCAACGGTTCAATTGCTTAGACGTTTTTCTTTTGCCTCAGAAGATTCAATGTGTAACCACTGTGGGTGTGGTGCATAAAAGAAAAAGATACAGACTATGCGTGGTTGGTTGTTTTGGATGAAAAATGAATTAAACTGTAAGAAAGGGAAAATCTCAGGATGTGCAGTGTGAGACTGACAATATGCGTAGTGTGAGATAAAACTCAGAGAAGAGTAACATATGAGGAATAGACTGGAAGCAGAGCAGAATGGAAGAACAAGTTGAAGTAGAGCAGAATTGCAGAACAGACAAAGGAAGAGAAGAATTGCAGAACAGTTAGAAGAAGATCATATTTACAGAACAAAGAAGAAGTGGTAAGAATCGATTTATCTATGTAGTTGG
>JASDQU010681709.1:110997-136606 GCA_032191745.1 Picea mariana | reverse complement strand
AGTGTGCCAGAACCAAGTCACCAACCTCAAACTGAAGTTGTCTCTTCCGCTGATCAGCTCTGTGATTATACTCTTGACTTGAATCCAACAATCGCTGCTTCACCTGGCTGTGAAGTTCTTTCATCGCCTCAGTGAATTCTTCTGCACTTGCGCTCCTAGTCATCATCTGTTATGAATCTCGTAGTTTAGAAACTCCTCTCGGCTGTATACCATATACAATCTGAAATGGACTTTTTCCTGTGCTCCTGTTCATCGAATCGTTGTATGCAAACTCTGCCTGTAGAAATATATGGTCCCAACTGTTGTGGTGCTCTGTCACCAAGCTCCTCAACAAGTCTCCCAGACTTCTGTTCATGACTTCTGTTTTTCCATCCATCTGTGGATGATACGCTGAACTAAACATTAAATTAGTTCCCAACTTTTTCCATAAGGTCCTCCAAAAATGCCCTATGAACTTCGTGTCTCTGTCCAAAGCTATGCTTTTCGGCAATCCATGAAGTCGAATGACCTCTTTGAAAAAATGATTTGCGATGTGAGTCACATCACTGGTTTTCTGACATGGGATAAAATGTGCCATTTTGGAAAATCTGTCTACTATCACAAAGATAGAGTCAAATCCTCTTTGCGTCCTTGGAAATCCCAGTATGAAATCCATGCTGATTTCATCCCATGGCCTCTCTGGTATGGGTAACGGTTGATACAAACCTGCATTCTGCCTTCTGCCCTTCGAATGCTGGAAAAATCTACATCTATCCACAAATATCTTGACATCTGCTTGCATTCCCAGCCAAAAATATGATTCGCTCATCTTCGCGAATGTTTTGTCATGCCCGAAATGTCCAGCCAATCCTCCACTGTGTTTCTCCTTTATCAAGTTCTCCCTCATGGAGCATTTCGGAATACACAGTTGATTACCCATGAAAAGTAACCCTTCCTGGATCATATAGTCTATCCAAGGGCTTCTGTCTCTAATAACTGGATTCTCAGCTGCTTCATACGCTTCCTTGAAATCCTGATCATCTGCGTACATGTCCCTGAGATCTGCAAAACCTAACGTTTTGACCCTGAACTCCTGCAACAGTAAACATTTCCTGCTCAAAGCATCAACAACTTTGTTAGCAGTACCAGAAATATGCTTAATCACGAATGTGAAATTCTGCATATACTCAACCCATTTAACATGCCTCTGATTCAACTTCTCTTGTTGAGTTACATATTGCAATGCATGGTTATCACTATACAAAACAAATTCTTTCGGAATCAGATAGTGCCTCCACTTTTTCAATGCCTGGATGATGGCATAGAATTCCTTATCGTACGTGGAGTACTTCAGCTTCGCCTCATTCAGCTTCTCGCTGAAGTATGCAATCCGCCTGTCCTCCTGACTCAAGACTGCCCCGATTGCAAATCCGCTTGCATCACACTTTACCTTAAACGTCTTTTGGAAATCTGGCAACACCAACACTGGTTGTTCCGTGATCTTCCGCTTCAGTAGATTGAAACTCTTCTCAACCTCTGTTGTCTAGTGAAAATACTTATTCCTTTTCTTCACTGTGTCCATCATCGCTGCGCTAATTCCACTGAAATTCCTGATGATCTTTCAGTAGAAACTAGCCAATCCATGAAAAATTCTCACCTCGAAAATATTCTTCGGTGATGGCCAATTCTTAATTGCTTCCACCTTATCTGGATCCATTCTCAATTTAATTGCTAAGATAACAAAACCCATATAAATGAGCTTCGTCTACATGAACGAAGATTTCTTCATGTTGATCAACAACTTCTCCTGCTGTAGCTTTTTTCATTACTATAGCCAAATGTTGTAAGTGCTCTGCCACTGATTTACTAAAAATCAGTATGTCATCCAAATACACGATGAAAAATTTCCCGATGAACTCCCTCAGGACTTCATTTATCAACCTCATAAAGGTACTTGGCGCATTCTTCAAGCCAAATGGCATGACTAGCCATTCATACAACCCTTCATTTGTTTTGAAGGTTGTCTTCCACTCATCACCTTCTCTCATGCGAATCTGGTGATATCCGCTTTTCAAATCAATCTTTGAAAAATATTTTGCTCCACTCAAGCAATCCATCAAATCATCCATCCTCGGAAATGGAAATCTGTACCTGATGGTTATTTTGTTAATCGCCCTTGAGTCGGTACACATCCTCCAGCCTCCGTCTTTCTTCGGACTGAGCACTGTTGGAACAACACATGGACTCAAGCTCTCTCTGACCAACCCTTTGTCCAATAACTCCTGGACTTGTCTTTTAACCTCTTCATTCTCTTGCGGCATTAGTCTGTATGCGGATTTGTTTGGTAAAATGGCTCTTGGTATGAGATCTATATGATGACTCACACTCCTCATCGGTGGCAATGAACGAGGTAGTTCGTCCATGACTATATCAGCGAACTCTTCCAACAGTTCCTGAACTTCCTCTGGTAAATCATCAACCCTCGTGCTAGTTAGAACAATCCTCGACTTCCTGACCACAAAGAATTGTGGATCCTCCTTCTTCTTAACCTCGGTAAGAAGTTCCTTCCCACTCATGAGAAGTACAGTGTTGCTTACCTCTGGATTCACCTCCTTATCCTTAATCGGAAGTAACATATGGGTCCTCCCATTTTTCTCTAGGGTGTATGTGTTCATTCTCTCATCATGAATCACATTTCTGTCATATTGCCATGGTCTACCCAGCAATAGATGACAAACATCCATGGGAATAACATCACACAAGATCTTATCATTATATCCACCTATCTTGAATTCAACCAAGCATTGTTTAGTAACAGTTACCTGGTGTCCTTTCTGTAGCCACGAAACTCTGTATGGGCTTGGATGATCAGTCGTCTCCAGCTCCATCTTTTCCACCATCTTTGTAGAAATGAGATNCGTGCTACCACTGTCTATGATGACCTTGCATACCCTGTCCTTGGTTTTTCAAGCAGTCCTAAAGAGTCTGGTCCTTTGGACTGAGCTTTCCACCTCCTTCTCGGGTGTCAAAAGGACTTTTCGCATCATAAGCGATCTTCCGCCTTCTGCATCTTCTGCCTCAACATCCCGCCTCTGCGCTTTGGTGATGTGAGCTTCTCCAATCTCTTTCTTTTTCTCTGAACACTCATAAGACTTGTGCCCATTCTTTCCACACGTGAAGAACTTAATTACTCCACCTCTTCCTCCACCTCTACCTCTAGTATGAGGAAAAGTATTTCCATCAGCATAATCTCCTCGCTGATCATTATGCTACCCTCTCTGTTCTGCATATGGTCCTCTTTGGGAGGTTCCACCTCTTTCAACTTTACCCTGAGGTTTCTTCCATTCCTCCTTGGGCTTCTGGAATTTGTCCTGGACAAATGCTTTACCTCTGGGCTGACTTCTGCCTCAGCCCCTCTGACTCTGTTTTCGGCTCAACTTCTCCTCAGATTTCAGAGCCAATTGGTAAGCATCTTCCACCATTCGGATGGTTATCATGCTTATTTCATCCTGAATGTCATATCTCAGACCATTCAGATATCTGGAAACCTTTTCATCATCGCTCTCCCGATGACCTGCCCTGATATTCAGTCGATAGAATTCCTCAGTGTATTCTTTCACCGACATCAACTTCTGTCTCAGGTTCTGCATCCTCCTGAACAAAGTAATTTGATAGTCCCTGGGGATGAATTTCGCCTTCATCTTCGCGATCATCCTGTCCCAGCTCTTGATTTTTTGTTTACCCTTGCAGCGTCTGTCAGCTTGTAGCTCGTCCCACCACAATGATGCATGTCCTTTCAGCCTCTTGACAGCATGCCTGACCTTCTTATCCTCTTCGACTTCTTCATAGTCAAAGCAAGTATCCAGAGCTCTAATCCAATCTAGTATTGCCTCGGCATCCAGATTTCCCTCGTAAACTGGAATGTCCATTTTTTCCCTTGCACCCATCCTTGCAATGGCTTTGATTAAGCACTCACTTGTGGCATCTTMTGTTGTGACTTCTTCTTCAGGTCCAACTTCAACTTCATCTTCGGAATCACTAAGATCCCCCACACCAACTGTGCGTCTTTGCGTTGTCTCCATATCTTCGAGTCTATCTCGGAGATCACGCATCTGTCTCTCCATTTCTGGATTTGCTATCTGCTCGCCCCTTCTCCTCGGGATTTCCCTATCCTCTGGATCAGGTGATTTCCTTTCTCTCCTTGGCGGCATGGTGAAATTATCTCCTTCCTTGCTACAGAAAGCAAAGAGTCTTTCTGGGCTCTGATACCAAAACTGACATATCCGCACTCGCAGGCACTCCCGCTCACACAGGATCTTCTCTTTCTTTCGGCCCAAAGAACACTAACTGGTTCTTCTATTTCCCTATCGGGAAATCTGCTCCCACAGATCTCTTCATGCGATCCCCCTCTCTCTACTTATCGGGGAATCAGAACTCGCAATTTCGCAAGTCCAATGGTTGATCACTAGGCTCTCGAACCTCTGAGACCCGATGGCCAGTCAAAAGTGGACTTTCCTTTACCCTATCGGGACTTCTTCTCTATCGCGATCTCGCTACTCGCAATTTCAAGAACTTGGTTCTCCAACTGCCGAAACCTGATGTGCCGAAACTCCGATGCACATGTGCGAGTTGAATTTTCCACTTCCCGTCACTCCTATTGAGATTTCGGGGTTCACGGGATCGCGAATCCTGATGTCAATGGTTTCGGGACTTTCCTTCTCCCGATCCCTGATATGGTACGCCACCTATCCTCCACTAACTCCTGTTGTGGCCCCACGCAACTCTCCCATCGGAATATCGCGGATCGTGATATCGCAATTCTCATTGCAACAACTTGGAGCTTCGATCTACGAAACCCCGATGCACGATATACGTGTAGATCCAACGACCCTCGTGGTCCTGATCGACGGCTCCGCCCCTCTTGAGCTTAGAACCTTTCCACACTTGCGTTGTAACTTCTCGGCACCTATGCGAGATCCAACGGTTCACGGTGACTCGCAGATTCTCCTCAGAGAATATCGACCGTCTGCTTCTCCTTGATGAATTATTTCATAAATGAATCAAGTACTTCCTCCACGAAGACTTGTTCACCTGTGCGCAAACTTGCAGCGCCTGCTTGAACACTTAAAACACAACTTCTCTATGCAATTCTTCGACGAATTTGAAGACCTATCCTTCCTGAGCTCTTCCACGACTTTCAAGTCTTTCAAGAAAGCTTCTTTCACGCACCCCTTGCGGCAAACCTTCAACAACGTCTAAGTGTTGTATTCTTCGACCCTGCGCACACCTGCAGCAACAGTCTTCAATTTCTCTTCTCAGAATCGCAACTCTGAGAATTAGCTTAGCCTGCGCACTCCTTGCATGGCTTCAGCGACCCAAATTCACTCTTGGGTGAACGAGAACAAAGGTTGAACTGTCTGAGCTTCTGTCAACGGACTCCTTGCGAACAACTTCGACTACACTCCTTGCAGGAAACCTCTCCCTCAGATAGAAAAACAATTGAAACTCATTCTACTCATCCTTTTAGATTTCAATTATCAACACATGAAATCATATACACAACATAAAAGAAAATGTAAACAGGAAGTAAACATTCAAGAGCATATCATCATCTATACACAGAGAACAACACAAACCATGAAATTGAATCAAATCTTTCTTCTATTAATCCAATATCTGTACATGGGTGTTCTTCATACAATTCTTTGTGTGCTCTTTCTCTCCTGCTCCAATAATGTTACAATGCACAATGAGGGTGTCTATATCCCGTTTCCCTCTTGCGCTCTAGAGCTATCAAATCTAGAATTAAATTTCTATCTACCTGCATTAACTATCTTAAATGCCGTCTATCTACTAAGGACAAGAGCTTAAAGGCTCAAGGTCCATTACAATATACAAGTGTGCCTCATCTTAATGGCTCATTTAAGATTTGCGCAACCATACCAAAGTGTTTTCAACATTTGTGCTGGCTTGTCCAGCTGTCTCCCGCTTCCGCGCTGGCTCGCTTGATGTGGGCGATGCTCCTGCATCACCTCCTTATATAGGCTTTGAGAGGTTCAACCACCTTAAATATTCTTGGAATAAGTTGAGGATATGGCTCCATCCATTGTGGGATTCCACTTAGATCCAACCTTGAACTTGGATTCGATCCAAACTGACTCAGATGCTTCTTAGCTATCCTTAGAGATAAAGGGGATTTGTCCCGATATTTTCTCAATAGATCGACGCTCCCTAAAATTTTTCCAAAGAGGGTTGCAATGCTCCCTACTAATAGGGAAAGAAGAACTAGCACTCCTTGCAAGTGGGAAGGGGAGCAGTGATCTTCAAAAATACTTTTATGATGGTAATTTTTCAAGGTAAGAGATTGTAAACTTTGCCAAAAAATACATTTTCATCTTCTAACGAGTCTTAGAGAGTTTCCCAAGTGTTCTTATGATGTCTTCCATGAGGCAACACATGCGAGATGAAAGTATGATTGTTTTGACACTTGCGAAAAAAGTGTGACACTTGCGACAAACGTGTGACACTTGCAACACTTGCGATAATGACAACTAGACATCATCGAAGTGAGTAATTTTGATGTGTAGCAGATTGCCCCCCAAAGTGAGAGGTCAGAAGATAGAAACTGATGACTGAAGTTCTTTGTAGACTTTTGAAGCAAGGGTATGGAGTCAGAGAACCTGGTAGAAGCTGCAAACAACCATCAAACAAATGTTATGATATGTTTCAAAACCCAAGGATATCATACCTATGCTTGAGTGATAAAGGACTTTAAGGTATGGCCGCCACCAAATACATTGCAGATCCATAATCATATTGACTTAAGGGTATAGACACCAAAGATACAACTTGGATCTATACTTCCATGACATGAAATGATCGTAGCCACAAGAAATACACAGTGGATATATGAGATGACAAAACATAGCCACGAACCAATACAAAGTGGATCTATGTGACATTATATATATCAATATGCTCAAATGATCTCCTTCGTAGCCTGGGTAAAGTAGATATCATAGTGAACACTCAACCCAGGGTCTTCTTCCCAATTCTGATGTGGTATGAATATAGCCATGTGAATAGATGTTTTGATGTTGAACATGGTAGAAACCATTTGATTACTGATCATTGAGGTAGAATGTTAACACGTGTGAGGGAAATCACTAGTGATGTCAATGACTTCTAAGGTACCCTAGTACAATCCAATGAATGTGAATAGATGATTTGAAGTCAAACATTCATGGAATCATCCAATCAGAGGTCAATGATGTAAACCCATTGTCGGAAGCGAGGAGGCCTGACATTGAGGCATGCGGGTCCGAAGGTACTAACTGGTTTCTAAGTCTAAGTCTTGGATGATGTGTTGAAGTCAACAGGAAAAGACTCTTCGAAGGAGGGACTTGATGTATCCCCCATCAATGACACGAAACTGACATAGAGATGTAAGATGGTGAATCAAATGAGTATGGATTGACATGGGTATTGAAACTGAAAATTTGTGATGGTTGACTCTCGAGGAGGATACTTCCCTTGAACACGGAGGAACAAACAACATAAACATGACATTGACCAAAAAATGATGCAGTGGATACTGTGACTTTCGTCGGGTGACCCAAAGGAGTAAAGAAACTCAGAGGATTGGTTCAGTGCAGAGGTTCAATGGGTTAAACTGTACATAAAAACAATGTGTCTTGTTCAAGGGCGACTGCAAGAGTGAATTGTAATGATTCCAAAAAATGGCTTGGCTTGCTTCCTTCAATTTTTTCCCCCATCAAGATAGACGAGTACCTCTTTTTATTTTTACGAGCTCGAGGAGGATAACACATGCTCGATATAACTCACCTTCGGTAATTTCCTCTTCTTTTGTTTAACGAGCTAGAAGAAGTAAGGGTTCGGCCCCATATGGGCCCTTCAATGTGTGATTTTTAATGAGTCCAAAGAAGGAAAAACTCGGTGGTTTTTCATGTTTAGAGAGTCTGAAAAAAACTTAACCAGAGTTGTCCTTTTTTCATAATATTAGTTTCTAAATTCTGAAAAAGAGATAAACTGCTACTCAAGAGTCACCCTTTCAAAACCTTTTAAATGAGTGTGAAAGGAAGCAAGATCACTCGACAATATTTTCATGTTTAGAGAGTCTGAAAAGAGCTTAAAGGAGACTCCGGGGGTCTCCTTTTTCGTGTATCATTACAAGTCCAAAAAAGAGATAAAAGTATACTCGGTTACATTCTCATGTTTTTTTCGAGCATGAGAAAGAACTAAGACCATGGTTGTCAGTGTGACAAGGTTAAATGGAAAAAATACTGCTTCGAAACCTACAAGTGATGACATATCTGCATTCTAGGGTATTTGTTACATCTCCGAAAAAGATTTTTAAAACCAAAAATAGACTATAGATTAGCAAAAATGAACCCTACAACAATGAAATAGGGCTAAAAATGTTATTTACCATTTCATTTGTACCAAACTCTTATAGCATTGGTAATTTCGACTTCAAAGGAAAATTTTGAAGTTGTTGGCATCGGAGCTACAGTCAATCGTTTTCACTTCTGTCCAGATTAGGTTGGTCATTAACTCTTTCTAATCATTTTTTACTGTTTAGAATTTCATTTTAGGTAGTTTTTAGTCTCATCTTGGGCTCCCTAGGAATCCCTAGGCACTGAACCAGATCGATGCTCCCTCAAAGGGATGAGGGGAGCATCGACCGTGTTTTTGATGCCCTGGTATGCATTCCAGGGGATCTCTAGCACCATGTGGATGCGTTTAAGGGAGTGTCGACGCATGATTGAAAAATAAGTTGATACGTATGCTAAAAATACCCAAAAAATTGTTGTGAGGAGATGATTAATGGCTTTTAATTGTATGTTCTTGTAGTTTTCATTGATAAAAACCATGATCGAGTGGAAAGAGTGCAAGCATGAGCTCGATGATATAGTTGCGTTGAGAAACCCCCAAACAAGGTCCGCTTTGAGGAATTGTGGCCTCCTCAAGTACTTTAAATTGCAAAATATTAAAAAGGAAGTCTTTCTACTTGAGTATATAATTGGATTGTGGGATGACGTCGAACAGGTGTTTCAGATTGGGCCACAAATGGTCAAAATCGAGCTAGATGTTGTATACTTTTTGACTGAACTCTTGAGAAGAGGGGCTCTTATCATTTTGTCCGGACAACGGGAAACTCCTCTACCTATAGAGGTGTACGTGGCAGATCATTGTGTTCATGGTTCACGATTGGTCGAAGGACGAATCATGATAAAATATGTCAAAGATTTGACACTACGATCTATCTTGTTTTCCATAACCAATTTGGAAGGTAGCACTAGTGCACATTTGGCCCAAAATCCCAAATGGATTATGCTCTACAATATGTGGAGCTATGATTATTCACCTGGAGTGCAGGTTTCCTTCACAATGTGAAGGATCAAATTATAAAATGCAGGATTGGGAAACAAAAACAATTTGTGTATGGTTCCTTTTTGGTTTCATTCTTTCTAGAGAGAAAAAATCAGATGCAGCCATAGATTGTGTGGGTGGCATGACCGATGGCTGAACCACGTATGGAAAGGTGGATGATTTTGTCTCCAAGATTGGGAACTGACTCGAAATTTAAGTTCACAGTCGAATTCTTTGCTTGGTTGAGACGACAATTGATCGTCATCGAGGATTTCCCATATGTCGGAGTAAATTTCTGGGGTATCCTGGACTTAGTACTTCCAAAGGGCATATACTGGGAAGAGTCAGGTACGAAACCAAAAACTTGTCATGTGTTTTTATTTTATTTTAAATTTTATATTATTTTTATGTGTACACATAGGGGTTTTTAACAGATGCATTGTTTCATCATGCAAATAGAGGTGCATCACGTCCGACGGAGATACCGACACTAGGGCGTCATTGAGACGTACATATAGCCGTAGAGAATGAGGTGGTGGTGGGAGTTATCTGGGAGGTTGAGAGGAGCCTCCGAGGTCTTACGATGGGTATCCCACCTCTCAGGAGGCGAGATGTACCCCTACATTTGCAGAGGCATACAGTGGGGGTTCTTGAGAGTCTTAACCACTTGCTTCGACGAGTGGCCCATGTAGTGTGCTTCTTAGAGCACAATGTGGTGTAGAAGGACTAGGATCATCTATATGTTGTTTGCAGTCTTTTCATGATGATATAATGGGCATGAGGGACCAAATTTTTCCCTTCTATGTACTTTTTGATGTAAACAAACTTTTGCTATCACACAATATATATATCCAATTTTTGTGGTGCCAATGATGTTAAAAATTATCTTGTGTGATGTTTTTAATGTACATGTGATTCATTTTCTTTATAAAAAATTTATCTATGCGCAAGATACTGATAAAAAATATAATTTTCTAGCGAATCTGAAGTTGTGTTGAGTTCTCTTGGTATGTGTCTGTATTCTATAAATTCAAACATTCTGTCAAGGCAACGAAATCGTAGGTGGAAACGCAATAGGGTAGGGTTGTGAACAACGTAGACTCGATTAAGCTGAAAAACCACGAGTTGAGAGTCTAGGTTAATGATTATATGAGATATACCTAGGGAGGAGGCCTCGGTTAAACGTCCAATGACAACAATATATTCTGCCACATTATTGGTTGTCGATCCTAGGAAAACACCTCCTGAACTCACCAACTCATCAGAGTGGTAAATGACACAAGCTGCAGAAGCAATTTTCTGGGTGTGTCGACTAGCGCGATCCACAAACCCAACAAAGATAGGAAAGGGAGATGTCATCTGCGCATGAAATCACAAGACAAAGTACAAGTGGCTAAAAAAAAACTTCTATACGCAAAAGAAAAAGACACACCAAACAAAAATATAGTACAATAGTGTACAAAGCACACATGCTAGATGTTCTATGCATAATAATTCTAAAGTTAAATCCCATTCTGGGGTTCACCGAGAGAGATTTCGTCATAGTCAACTAGCTCATAGGCACCTCTATGTAATACACATTTTACGATGTAAGGTCCATGCCATGGAGGTTCTAACTTTCCTGTCCCTAGCTTATCATGAGCCTGGTCATAAATGAGGACTAGGTCTCCTTCTACAAAAGTATGAGGGTGGACGGATTTGTCATATTGACTCTTCATTCGTTTTTGATACGTCTTGTTAACGAGAGCAGCATCACGATGTGTTTCGTCCAATCTAGTCAGATATAGGAAATGTTCATCTTCAACAGAGGTGTGAGGCAAGAGTTCTACTATGAGTTTTAACGAAGGAATTTTTCACTTGAATGGTAATACTGCTTCAACGCCATATACCAACTGGAAATGAGTGAATATAGTTGCAGTTTTTTATGAGGTGTGGTAAGCCCAGAGGGAAAAGAAGAGTTGCAAATGCAAAGAAGTTTTCTTTGCCCCCGCCATGCATTGGATCATGGTTTTAATGACTTTGTTGATAGCTTCAACTTGTTTGTTTTCTTGAGGATAGTAGGGGGATGAGTTCTCATGGCGAAAACCCAACATGACATGTAACTCACTCATCATCTGGTTTTGAAAATGTGAACCGTGATCAATGAAAATGGCTTGTGGAACACCAAAGTGAGTGATGATGTGGTTGAAAATAAAGAGAGTTGAAGTACGACCATCATTAAGAAAAGTAGGCATAGCCTCAGCCCATTTTGTGAAATAGTCAACGACAGTGTTGAAATAACCGTGCCCCCTGGTTGAGGTAGGATTACAATGCATAAAATCAATGCCCCATTTTGAAAAGGGGTCGATGGCAACAATAGAATGCAGCGGAGCGAGGTGGGTTCGTGCCTTTTTATGAAAAACTTGGCAGGGTGGGCATCTTTTGACAGCCTCAATACAATCTTTGAATATGGAGGGCCAAAAGTAACCGACACGTAAGATTTTCTCAGTTGTAGCCATCCCAGAAAGGTGACCACCACATGCTCCAAGGTGACAATCATTCAGAACACGTTCAGCCTCATCATGAATTAAAAAACATCGTAATATAGTGCCAATAACACGAAGATATAAAGTGTCATTGATGATAAGGTAGTGTTTAGAATGGTGATGAATACGACAACGTTCTTCATGGGAGATATTGGGCTAAAAACGTTGGGTTTGAAGATAAAGAAGAATATCTCCATACCAAGGGTTGGATGTGCTAATGAGGAACATAGATTCATCGGGGAGAGAATCACTAGGCTCAATATCTTCATCAGCATGGGGAACATCACAGATAAGTTCCGAAAAAACCAAGGAATTTTTAGCTTTTGATTTGGCAAACTCGAGATCGAATTCCTGAAGAATAACGATCCATTTGGAATATTTCCCCCCAAGGAATTGATGTGTCAGAATATTATACATGGGGTTCGAGGCCGCAATGACCGTGGTAGTGCGTAACATGATGTAATGGCGAAATCTCTGGATGACAATGACAGTTTCCATATCCAACTTTTCAACATGTGAATATCGGAGCTCATGACCAGATAGACTCTTGCTCAGATAGTAGATCACATGTTCCTCACTGTTAGGGTCCTCTTGAACTAACACCATAGCGATAGTGGAAGTAGACGCTGCCAAATAAAGGATATAGTCTCATGCATAATTTGGAGGATGCAAAAGAGGTGTATGGGTCAATCAATGCTTAAGAGCATTGAATATCGTTGAACAATGTCATCCCAGATGAAAGGAGTGTCTTTCTGCAACAATCACATAAATCCTTTAGTAAGCTCGGCGTAATTACATATAAAATGCCGAAGAAATTTTTATTTCCCTTGCAAACTTTGTAGTTGGGTCAAATTGTTGGGAGGAGGTAAAGCAATAATAGCTTTAATATTTAAGGGATCCACCCTAATCCCATCTTTGGAGACAACGAAATCAAGGAGTCAACCTGATTCGACAACAAAGATGCATTTGTGTGGGTTCAAACAGATACGGTAGAACCGACATCGAAGAAAAATGGCCCATAGATGACCAATATGGTTTGATCAACTGGATGAATGGGTAGGTAAATCATCGATGTAAGGTTACGAAATATCGTTGATATTGTGGAAAGCATACGACATGGCCCACTGGAAAGTGGCACCTCCATTTTTGACACCAAAAGGTAGTTTCCGATAGGAGAAAGTTCCCCACGGGTAGATTAAGGTTGTCTTATGTTGATGAGCGGGTAGAATGTCAATCTTGTTATATCCTGAAAATCCATCCATGAAAGAGAAAATAATGTTGCCAACGCAATTATTAATGATTTGGTCGATGAAGGGTGTTGGGTAATTGTCTTTGGGACAAGCCTTGTTAATATCCCTATAATCAACGCAAACACGAATGGTTCCTTATTTTTTAGCAACTGAAACAATGTTAGAAACCCATTCTGTCAAGGGGACATGATAGATAAATCCATATTTTAACAGTTTTTCAACTTCTGCCTTTATGGTCGTGGTTTTCTTAGGATGAACCGGGCGAATTTTTTGTCATACAGGTTTAACGCCTGGGTAAGTTTTTATTTCATGCACAATGATCAAGGGATCAATCCTGGGCATTTCCTCGTAGCTCCAAGCGAAGACATCGCAAAATTATTTAAATAAAGTGGTGTAAGAAGCCACTTCCTTGGTCGAACAATTAGCACCAAGATGAACATTTTCCATGATACCTTCCTTGATCAAAATATCTATAGCGATTGTAGAAGAGATGTTGCCTAAATTTTCCTCGGAAGTAGTATCCTAGGTAAATATAGGAGATTGGGGAGAATCAACAACATCGGGGGGGAAGATAGAGTGTATATATTCCTGAATTTATTCTCGAGGAGGAAGAAAAGATGATCGATGATGGTTGTCATCCCAAGGTACCTTGTCAATACTAAGCATTTCCATAATGGATTCGTCTGATGGAAAATTCCGGGAAATGTAGTCAAAAGCAGAGGATAAGGAATTCAACCAAGATGGTAACGGATAAGTGTTGGATGCCAATAGATGTTGGTCATCCAAGGAGGGAGAGGAAGATTGGATAACATCGTATGAAGCCTCAGCTGGAATAAGTGGCATAGCGTCACCCAGTGCATCGAATTCTAACAGACTAGGCACAAGCCAAGGATCAGATGATTCTAAAGACTGATAGGCCATAGTCGAAATCATATTGATTACGGAAATATGTTGTGTGGTGGGAGGAAGTGGTGTAAGGAAAGTACACAGAAGGGAAGAATATTTTAAAATACATACACCAACACTTTCATAAGTGATTCTACTATCTACCAAGAAAGGAATATTGTTTTTGGCGGTAGTGCAAGTATCAGGCGTACAGTAATCCAACTGGCCGATAGTGACAATTTTGCCTTGATGAGGGAATTGTACACATCGAAACATCGATGAAGTGACGAAAATCATGGAATAAAACCAACTTATTCCTAATAACAATTTATAATCAAGGGGAGCATCGAATACTGTCAGGGTCCTAACCTGCACATAGTTAGAACAATATATTCGGATGTAATAAAGGTCAATATTAATAAGGCCTTTCAATAAAATAGAATAAGGGGGATGTAAGAAGACCTAATAGAATCTTCTACTTCTAGAAGGATCTTCCTCTAGATGCTTCTTTTTAGTATAAATAGGATTCAAGGGTATGAGAACCATAGCTTGGATATTATTGTAATAGAGATCTACTCAATTGGAGGTTGCCCCCTCGAAGAGGCCCGTGAATATTGCTTTCAGATTCAAAGTGTTATTTTTGTTGTTATTCTTATATCATTTCAGTGTTATTGTGGTGAATGTTCTGGTTATATTGTTGTTATTCTACCATTACTAGCATTTTGTTTCAGTTCTGCATACATTTTATATCTGGTATATTACAAATACCTCTACATCAACAGAGACAGTCTTACCTCCCAACTGAATGACTAAGGACTGCAAGAGTCCTTGAGGACGAAAACCTTGCCCATCGAATGATCGTAACATTGTAGGGGATTGGTTAAGAGAAGGCGATTTTAATACTTTCCAACAAGCTAACGACATGACACAAGTGGAAGCTCCCTCATCCAATATGGTGCGGTGAATGTGTTGGTTATGAACAACGACATCGAATTGAAAAGAAAGTTGGTGAGAAAGTCGTGACTTGAATTTTTCCAGGTTAAATGTGATATTATTTGATGACTCGGGATTAATGGCGCCAATGAAAGCCAAGAGCGTTCTACGTTGACTTGGGCAGTGTTGTAGAAGTTCAAGAGTGGACATAGCACACGGTGCTTGAACCAAATATTCAACAATGTTGTATTTTTGGGCGACACATGAACTAGGATTAAATGTTGATTTGCGGATAGTTCTCTTGGGAGGGCGTAAAATAGATTGAAAAGTAGGTTTCTCTATATGAAGTGATCCATATGGAGGACTAACGAAGGTGGTAGATGGATATTGTGGAGTACTGCTAGTGACCTTTTCTTTATCAGGTTTAGCCGCTGTGTCAAATCAATCCCATTGAACATATAAATATGAGCACTCATAGAGGCTTCATCACTACGAGGATGGCTGGAACATCCCCCTATGGGAGGGGAAATTGCTTGAGCAACCATGGATTGTTGTTGAGGAAAAGGATTTGTTAACATGACGGGTTGGGAATTCCCTTTGAAAAGTTTTGCAACTTCGTCGCGATGTGGACAGTCTCGGGTGAAATAATCTTCACCAAAAATAAGACATGGGAATTTTGGTTTTTGCTGTGTTGGATTTTCAGCATCAGGAGATGGAGTTTGTGTTTTGGGATGTTCATTATTATTATTATTATTCAGTTTATTTTTTGTTTTCTTCTTACCCCCTAATTTTTGTGAAGAGGCAGACTGAACTAGATTCACCTTAGAGATTTGAGTCAGGAGGGAGGTAGAGGAGAGTGAAGTTGAACTGGGAACTGGTGCTGAAATAGAGAGATTTATTGTTCTGGTCGACTGTGATGTAGATTGAGTTTTGACAGTACCAATAACTCCATCTGCATGTTATGTGGACGAAGTTTTAGATGGATCAGTAGGAGTATAGGTAGCATTTGGAATCAACTCGTACAAAGTACTAGATTGGGAGTAAACCAAATCTAAGTACTGAGCTCAAGAAATGGCTTCTTCTTCAATGAATACACCACCCATGGCAACGTCATGAGAGATCGGTGGTAAAATAGATTTAATAAACCACTTTGCCAATAACTGGTCAAGAATGGTCGCTTTAATCGACCTTCTCCATCGTCTCCATTCATGAATGTGATCAAAGATTTGCACGAAGTTCCTTTGACGAAGGGAGGTTAAAAGTTTTGTACCTGTCTCGTCATGGATGGGTAATTGAAAATGTGTGAGAAAAGACATAGAGATGGAGTTGAAATATTGAAAAGATCCACATGGAAGCTCAATGTACCATTTGGCCGCAGAGCCCGTAATTGTGTGCTGGAAGAGACGTAAACATATAGAATCATCCATCGATGAGTTTGATGAACACCATAAATGGAATGTCATTACATGGTTGTTTGGGTATTCTCCAGGTTTACCATCAAACTTGGGGATGTCAGAAGGTACTTTAGCAGGAATTACTAGCCAAAAAGGAAAATGCAATATGGATCATTTGTCAACCGAGACAGGTCTGGGAGATCTAGAGTGGAAAGGAAGGGTAATTGTCGGTTAACCTGAGGGTGATACTGGTGTGGCATAGGGACACCAGTGGGGCCATAAACTGGTTGAGGTGGATAATTGTATCTAGTAGGCCCTCCCATATGTGGTTGTTTTTTACCAGTATATGCAAGATTCGATGGTTGTTGAGGAGCATTCATGACTGGGGCGAAAACCAGTGGATTCTGAGGAGCATAAGTCGGTTGATTCATTTGTGGGGGATAAACGGTTTTCCCCTGAGGAGGATAAAAAGTTTGTCTCTGAGGAGGGTAAACATTAGCCCCTTGGGAAGGGTAAACATTAGACCCTTGGGGAGGATAAATTTGTTGTCCTTGAGGACCCCAGGTGGGAATTGGGACACCCGGATAAGGTTGTCCAAAAGATAGTCCGGAAGGAACAAGATTTGATACTCCTCCTTGTGGGTTATGGTATGATTTTCCCCAAGGTAGGTTTGATTAAACGTACCTACTAAAGGTAATCCCAAGGATTGTGAAGGGTTCCTGGCAAAATAAGGTTTCCCCCCTTCCATAAGTTGATTTACAAATGGGGTTTGACTAGTAAAGGGAGGTTTTCCCCTAAAAGGAACATGAAAATATGGTTGTCCACCAGGAGGGGTAGGCCTGCTAAAGGATGGTTGTCCCCCAGGAGGGATAGGTCCACTAGATGGTGGTTTCCCCCTAGTCGGGATATGTCCCGCAGTTGGTTGTGTATGTCTAGCAAGGGTCTTCATTCTTTGTTGTAAATGCGTTCCAACAGGATTCTGTGGAACATGAGGAGTTGTAGTGTGAAAAGGTGTAAAAGTAGGAGTAACGGTTGAAGTGCCTTGTGTATGAGTATAACTGATGACTCGAACATTGAGGTGGATTGGTGTTGATGTAACATTTGGTTCGATGAACTGTTCGATGGGACGATCAATAGTCTGACCGGATGGTCCTGCCTTAGTGGCAAGAGGTTCACGAGGGTTAAGAGGTTGTTGAATATAGTCAAAATGTTCATAAAGATCATGTCCCGATGGATTCCTCCATACTGACCGAGTAGGTGTTTGACATGGATTGACTGTGTCAGTTACATGAATGGGGGTCCTAAACTCATCACTACAAAGTGGTTATGTGGATCCCATACATGTCTCGGTAATTGGTCTCAATGGAAAACAAGGGACTTATTCTTCTATAATGTTACGGAACGAGTCTAATCGAACCAGGAGTTGTTCAATAGGAGCTTCTGACAAAGGTGTAGTATGACGAGTGGGATCCTTAACCGTAACCAAGGCTATTTTCGAATTTTCTAACAAAGGAGTAGCAACACTCCCAGCATCAGAGCGATTTTCTACCTCTTCACAGTAGATGTCTTCTGGTGAGTTAGGAGGTAAGGGTTGGTAGCCTTCTTCTAGATGCAACCCTTGAATCCTACGTGATCGACGAAGACCTTTATCATCTACAAGATCAATTTTGAAAAATTATTAAAACAACATCACACGCTAAAAAATCTAGAAATACCAACAAGAAAACAAACCTTCTCTCAATGACCATACTAGTTGGTGATGAAATCCAACATCGTGTGATCAAGTTGAGAAGGGGATAGGATATGAGCAGGTGGAACAGTTACGATGGAGACCTTCTTAACAGACTTACGCCTTGGTGCAAGCTTCCACACAGTAATCATGGATTTACCCTCCAAGGAGCCCGAGTGAGTTTAACCACCGTCTGTTCCAGGTATAGTGAAGACTTCCCTTGACCATCACCTTGTGTAAAGACCCTAATTATTATGGCTACTAAAGACACCAATTCGCATTCATCCCCTGGGCGGGTACAGTCGATAGTCCAGTCTGAATGTATGGGCAAGATAATAATTCCAAAATCCTTCGAGAGAACTAAGGACAAGTGGACCGGTATAACTCCAGAAGGACCCCGAATGGATTCAGAATTCACGAAGAACTGAGACCAAATGAAGACAGTTGGACCTCAAGAAGAACCCCCAATATACGATCTTACTACTAGGAATGGTTAAACCATGGAGGGATAATCTCCGTGGCTCTCTCGAACACGACCTCATGCGTAACCCCTTTGTGAGAGGGGGATCCCAGATAAGCTTATACGGAAATTGGATTTGTTCTCCTTATCACAAGATGCCAATGTTTGTTTTGAATGCTTTGGAGAGTTGTACTCACAACCTAATACAAAGTGCTAATCCTAGTCTAATGTTGGTGCAGGGATCTAAAAATAAAAATTTTCTAGATCAATTTTAATTAGCGTTGATTTTCGTGGTTGTTCTTTACTCGGAGGTGAATGAGAGTGAAACTAATGATATTATGACTCGATTCCTAAAAAATCATAAGAAAAATGATAAACAATCGTTTCCTTTCAATGAACTTCTATCTATGGGAAGGATAAGAATTTTTCTTCCACTATCAAACACAAAAATGCAGAGACTTCATGGAATTTCTCTCAACAAGAATCCAATGCAATGTTAAACTATTCAAAAAATGATTCTAATATCCAAAATCCAATCATTAAAATATATCTCTTTGTTTAAATATGAACTTTAACTGATTTGATTCGAAGCTTCTTATGCCAACTAGATTTCACTATTTGTAGTTTTAGACAATTTGGAAGCAAATATCATATAAACAAAGAGCACTCTCTCATAGTGATCAAACAAAAAGAAAAACAAATTCAAACTTTTCAAAAAGAAAACGAAAAACTCAAACAAGAAAAATTGCTTGGAAAGATATAAATCAAATACCAAATGGAACAATGTACATATCTCTAGACTTCCTTGTGACAAATTTCACACAATCAGATGAACGCAAAAGTATCAAACCCACTCAAGATCTCAAAGAGGAAGAGTGATTCCAAAACAAGGAAATATCTTAAAAAAAAAAAACAATAATAAAAAACTCTTAGAACGCAAATGGTTGCAAGTTTTATGGAAGACACACACTAATAGAAAAAGTCATGAGCAGGAGGAAATACCAAAAAATCACACCCAGCAGATACATCCCATAATTTTTCAATAGAAGGAAAAATCGACGCTCTGGTTATATCAGCACCAGAGCGCTACAACGCTCCTTGGAGCACTGCAGGGGAGTGCCAATTTGAAATCAACGCTCTGGATGTAATTGAAGAGGGGCGTCGTTTTATGAGAATGAAAAAGTGTCAACCCAGAAAACAAAAAATCAGGAAGGATTGATCATCAGCCTGTGTAAGATGACTTCAATACTAACAACACATGTAAAAAAGAGGAAAAACACAACGAGTAGGATCTGAAGATGGGAAAATACTAAGACAAGACCAAGGAAGGAAACCAAAACTGAAAGCTTCATCCCCAGTGGAGTCGCCAATTTATGTTGTAGGAAAATTCCCCTGCGGACAGGAGAATGTCCTCTTGGATCTTAGACCCCTATGACCAAGACAAAAAGGTGCTAACTTTGAACACTGGCATTCCTTTAAATGTAGCTAAACTAGTCAAAGGAAAAGAGGAAGAAATCATGAGTACCTTTTTCCTAAGTTTTTCCTCGCTTGGTCTGGGTTGAAGTTGATCTTTAAGTCCTTCAATGAGTTCTACGATCCAAAAGACAACGAAGACAAAGCATACTTACTATTCTACCAATATTAGTTTAAAACTCTATTCATCCAAAGAGACAAGCCCATGCAAATGTACACAAACTTGAAAGAAACAGGTCAAGCACATATTTATTAATGAGAACAAAACAAGGTGCTTACAAACTGTAGATGCGGATGTAGTAGCCTCACCAAGTCCTCCTTGTCCAACCCCTTGCTCAAAATATCCACGATCATAATGACAATACTTTTCACTGATTATTCTCTCCTTTCACCATGAGAATGCCTCCTTATATAGGCTTTGAGAGGCTCAACCACCTTAGATATTCTTGGGATAAGTTGAGGATATGGCTCCATCAGTTGTGGGATTCCCCTTAGATCAAGCCTTGAACTTGGATTCAAGCCAAACTGACTATGATGCTTCTTAGCTATTCTTAGAGATAAGGGGGATTTGTCCCAAGATTTTCTCAATAGATTGACACTCCCTCAAATTTGTCCATAGAGCGTTGCAACGCTCCATGCTAAGAGGGCAAGGAGTGCTAGGGATACCTGCAAATGGGCAAGGGACTGTTGATCTCCAAAAATACTTTTAGGATGGTAATTCCTCAAGGTAAAAGCTTGTAAACTTTGCCAAAATATATATTTTCATCTTCTAACGAGTCTTAGAGGATGTCCCAAGTGTTCTTATGATGTCGTCCGCGAGGAGACACATGCAATATGAAAGTATGATTCTTGCAACACTTGCGATAATGACAACGAGACATCATCGAAGTGAGTAATTTTGACGTGTAACAATTACTTATTTCAATATCATTCAATTATATTCACAACATAAAAAAATTAAAAAAAATAAAAAGTAAAATGTGCGGGAGGCCCAACTCGGCCTAACACCCGGCTTTCAATTTCTTATGAGTTACAAGGAACCATACAAGTGCGTCGGACGTGCAATGCATACCACACCCCAAGAATACAAGAAGAGCACGCGACTCTTAGTACAACAGAATCTGCCCAATGCAACAACTTACTCGTGGACAATTGTTCCCTTGTCGCAGACTCTTGTTTCCATCCGTTTGGGCGACTCCCCTTGGCGCACCCAAGGCTTGGAGTGTTTCCAATCTTCGTTTTGTTGGCTCCCCTTGTTCAACGCCCAAGGTGTCTAAGTTACTCAAGCTTTGTTTTAACTTTTGATTGGTCGAGCGCTCATGCTGTCAGATTGTTTTTTCTCCCACCCATCCGTTTTCCATGCGGGCGCCCACTTGCCCATGTCCTTCATCAAGTCTTTGTACCTAACTTTCTCCACGAGTCAAGTATGGGCAAAGTCATCTTTGGCATGCTAGCGTACCCAAAGACTCCAACTTCACCTATAAAATGACCGAGCGTCCATTGACTCGTTCAATTCATTCGTTTTGGCTCATAGAAGGAGCACACACCCTAATCCAATCTTGGGGGCATTACAACATCCCTCATGAAGTTGGCACATATAAAATTATTATTGAAATATTTTATTATTTATTATATTAGAGTGTTTTAATTTTTTTTATCACATTGAGAGATGCATTTTTATAAAGTATGAGGGAGAAGTATCATATAGCATGGTAAGTATAATATTCACGTCTCATAGGTTTTGAAAAAGAAAAGTAATAAATTTCAGCTTGTTTTATATATATATATAAAAGTATGTAGATAAATAAAATAGTTTATTTATATTTACTTATTCCAATTTAAATTATGAAATATATACTATTTTTTTTTAATTTAAATTATAAAATATATACTAATTTTTTTTTAATTGAAAAAATCAAACACCAAAAAAATTAAATACATTTTCTTATAAATAGTCATAAAAACTATACACATGTTCTTTGCATGTGGGGTGTTTGCATGGCAATCACTAAGAGATAATAAAATTAAGTGAATCGATGCTTATGTAAATAAAATTAAGTGAATCGATGCTTATGTAAAATATTACAAATTGTTTTTTACAATCAACTTTTTTATATGGAATTTAGAACACATGTTCTTTGCATTTGGGGTGTTTGCAAGGCAATCACTCGAGCTATTACAATTAAGTGAATCAATGTTTATGTAAAATATTACAGAGTGTTTTTTACAATCTCTTTATATGGAATTTAGATTTTATAATTTGTTAATATATTTATGAGTTAAGTTATAATTATGTAAATTGTAAATTTAATTTATTAAGTATTAAGATGGAATAAATTTATGAAAGTGTGAAAAATTACTATTATATTATTAAAAAAATAAATGTAAAAGATTATTTATTATATTATAAAAATGTTGGTATCTTTATATATATGGAAAACCTATATTATAATTCAAAATGTCAATTAACAGTGGGGACAATCATTACTGGTTGTTATTCATTCAAACAAAATCACACCACCTGTAATTAAGCGTTGGTGGTCTGTAAGGGGGTAGGTTTTCACTCCTACCAAATGCCTCTGGGTCTTGGGTCGTTAACCTGTTTACTTACGTCCAAGAAAAACGAGTTCTTAGCAAACTTATTTATAAGTGTAAAGAGGTTTGATACCTCTTTACACTTATAAATTGTGGAATTTAAAAAAATAAAAAATAAATAAAATCTTAATTTATATTTCATTATAAAAATAAAATCATATTTTTTAAGCTCTCAAAACAAAACATGATACAACTAAAAGCAAGTACACATGCATAGTGAGTTGAAAGATGAAAATTCAATTCAACTGATACACATTGCACTTATGATACATCTCACTTATGATATGCTATAAAATGTATATAAAAGATACAAATTCAATTTAAGAATTCATCATTATAATTTTTAAAATCAGTTAAAATCAATATATAATAAATTACATTTGTATTTATTGTTTGAGTATTTCTTTATTATATATTTAATATATTTAAAATAAAGTTTTTTTTTGTTAGATTAGGTTAGTTGAGTTGTAAACGTTAAAAATGATGACATTTAAAAAAATTAGGTTCAATTTTTCTAGTAAATGGTGTTTTTATATTTTGTTTGAGAATCTTTGAAGCATACTCTCTTTTTTTATTCCCTCCCAACACCTTACCTAATAACATAGCGTTAACTATTTACGGTTCCGTCACATTGTTAATGTTGATTACATGAGTAGGCTAAGTAACCCACGATAAGAAAATGTGATAAAATCTCTTTATGTTTCCACTTGGGATTAATTGAGTTTTAGTTAGAGCAAGGACATAAAGTGATTGCAACCTTGTTCAGGATCTTAAGTGTAGGATCCTGATGTCTTTTAATTGGGATGCAATGAGAGGAGTGCAACTTCCTTATGTAAGAAAATGACAACAAAGAGTGTTTTGTTCCACTTATATAGGGATGATCTTGTAAACATTTCTAAAGGGTTTTTAACCAAATTTCTCTTTTTTATTTTATATTATTGGATGTTTATATAGATAAATTAGAGAAATGGATAAACATGGAAGATGATAGAGGGATGAGTATAGGAAGAATATCAGAAAGATAATGTTATATGTAAATGATGTGATACTAACAACTATAATACTATGCAACCTATAGGATTATTTAGTGGCCTTTCAGTGTTTTGTTGCATAAATTAATGTTGAAGGTTACCGACTAGAAATAACCAAAAACTATAAATATTTGGGACTAGATTTCAATGAGAATTTAAAGTGAGACATGAAGCACAAGAAAAACACTGTAAGGAGGGAGGAACACAATCTTCCTGCCACAAAATAGATGCAAGATAACATAGGCTTAGGACTCACAAATGTTGCACACCCCTTTTGAAATGCTCATAACCCTAATACTCCTTTACAAATGTGAACTATGGACACAAACTATATCTAGAGACAAATGGAACCAAATTGAGCAAATGTAAAAACCTTAGATAACAAGTTGTCTAAGAGTAAAAATAAATGCCCATTACAATATACTCCTCAATGAAACATGTTATTTACCCAATAAAATTGATTGCAATGAGAACATTGATTTTGTATAGGAAAAACATTTCATTGATGGACAACGATAGGGCTACGATTAAAATAAATGGAGTTGAGCTAAAAATTAATAAAACATTGAGCTCAAAGTGAAGAAAATCGTTTGAAGAGTGGGATATATAATAATAAAAGTGCCAAATGGATAAAAATGCATATAAAACTCATGCGCAAGTGTGATACACAGAGAAAAAATGGAAAACTACACCAAAAGAAAACAAAATATGACAAAGACAATTTCAACAAAGAGGATTGGGGTATGGGAGATTGGATTGCCATTGGCCTACTATTCTATAGTATTTCATATGGATCTTCACCATATCATGTTAGACTAACATGAAAAGCATACCTCTTTTTTACAATGGTTTTGGGAAATTTGTGGAGCTTCAGTTCAACAAGATTGGAAGGATATCAGGAGCTATTGTGAGAACCTGCCTTCTAGAAAGGTCACATGTCTGTCAAGTTTCAGATCCAGAAAGCAATTATAATTGATTTTACCTACTTTGCACTGCTCCACCTGAGGTATGTTATCTGATACTTTATATGGACAATGCTTTCTATCTTGGTCCAAGACTAGGTGCAATGTTGGAAGTATCCATCATATCTACTCATTTGATTTGAATATCATTATACAATAAATCACAACTTACAAATTTCCTTGTTATGTTTTCAGGATATTAAAAGATACAAGTTGGGATATCCAATATCCTTTCATTATCTTAACTAAACCAAGTATTATGAACTGGATGGTGTAAGTGATGCCGAGGAATATCTTAATACCAAAGTGGGTTTGTTCAATGTTGAAGACCCAACTTGAACCTCATCTACATCTCAATCATTTTATGCCCTCCTTCACTACTAGTACAAACCACTCTCTACTATGTATAGCAAACTCAAAGGTCGCAGGATCGAATCTTGTTAAACCTTCTTATCTGCATTTTAAAATGATTTTTGTGTGTATTAGAAACCCAAAACCCTAACAACATGATAAAACCATGCTCAAAAGGATCCATACTTTGATTCCAATCTAAATTGCGTAAGTATCATGGGCTATATATGTTCTCATTAAGCCTTCTCTTTCACCTACGCTATCAACAACGATTGACAAATTTTTTAATGCGTGAAAGAAGTTAAATCGCACTACCACACGTTTTCAGAAGCCTTGTAAACCTACGTGCCACCGATAAGGAATCATTTTGTTGGAAAGGGAGACATCACTTGAATCGTTGGTGGAATCAAGCGTTGTTTGAATGATCAAATCAAGAGGAACACGATTTTTAATGAGTAATAAATATAATGGTTTGGCGCTAGGTATTTCTCTTCGAGTGTTTTTAAGACATTTTGTGTCTATAGGGTTCAACTTTATGTACTTTATGGAGCCACTATTAAAAAGTCTTCTTACAACATTATATTTGTTTGGAGTATTAAAATGATAACTTTTTCCTCTATAATATTGTACATCTGTAAAATTTTAAGTA
>JASDQU010681709.1:66109-77144 GCA_032191745.1 Picea mariana | reverse complement strand
TGTTGGGCTAGCCATATATGTGTAAGCGCCATGCTATTTATGAGTCTCGACCCCGTAGTATCATTGTTACTCTAAGGGGTTATCTCCACAGAATACCATATGTAGTTCCAACTATTGTCCCACCTAAACAATGTCGCAAGGTAGTATCTCATACTACAAAATTCAGCTTCTTCACAATCTGTTCAAAAGGGGAACAAAATGATACTGCAACCACTACAGCCTCAGCCCAAGCACCTTCTATCCAACAGAAGCACGTCGATAAGATTGGAGCAAAATGAAAAGATTCCTTCTGCACACAGTCATCTCAGATAGCCCGACTGGTTGAACAGAGTCAACCCCACCAACAACAAGTTTGTGAAACCTTCCACAAACCGAGAAGTGCGACGTCTCCTATAACATTCATCGGCCATCATCCCACTGGCCGAGAAAACACTACTGTGTGAAACAACAATCTCATACTTATTTATATATAACATGAATTTTAAACAAATGAAACACATTTAACTCAAAGTAAGCACTAGATTACTACTAACATGCAGATTTAATGGAATTAACAATAATTCATGATTACAGCGGAATACATGATAAATATAGGAAACACAGGTATGCAAAACATAATTAAAGCATAAGTTGATACTTATCTTTGAAACTGTGGCAATTTCGCCAACCACGTGCAGGCCTTCCACGAATCTCCCAGCCTTAGACCACGCTGCTCATCAAGCTCAGCAGTGGGTCACCCCCAAGCTGGGACTAAGCTCCACCGAAGGTAAGGAATCATAGGCTAGGCTAGGCTGAGGTTACAGGGAAAACACACAGTCACAAGGAAAGATTCTCTCCCAGGAACCACTTATGCCCACTGTCCACGGACTATCTTTCCCCACATGCCTGTTCCACCCCAGGAGTATACACCTTCTCTGTCACCTAGACAGTCCTTTGGCTACTAACCTCCCCTACCTTGGTCTTCAGCAACATACCAGATCGGAAATCTCCGAGCTCTGTGGCAGCTATAGGGTTCCTTCCAGGAGCTCTCTCCTTCCTCCGTGCACTCTCTCACCTGGAGAGAGTCGCTCACAGGCCAGGCAACCTGTCCTTTCAACCTCAACCACCTCTCTCACCTGAAGAGAGTGTTGTATATACTGGCCAACAAGCCACACGCAGTCAAGCACTTCTCGGCCACCACAATCCACTGGAACCCAAACTCAAACACCCCAGGGTAGAAACAGACAGACGCAACAGCATAACCAGGCTCAGCGAGAACGGGACACTTTGGTTTTCTCAATCTGGCAACTCGGGATAGACTCACGATTATGGTTTCTCAGGGATGCATGACAAACAATCCACGCAGGGGTCGACTCAAACTCGACGGTTCAGAACAGAGGGGGGGGGGTGTATCGAATTTCCCCTTCTTTAGAAGCTCTTCAAGCTGCAATTGCAACTATTTTAGCTCTGGCGTACTCATTCTATAAGGAGCTTTCGACACTAGAGCTGCTCCAGGCATCAAATTTATAGAGAAATCGATATCTCTCTTAGAAGGTAGTCTGGTTACCTCCTGAAATACGTCTTCAAACTCTGTTAGTACCACATGGTCTCCAATATTTAAGACTTCATCTCTGGATGCTTCCTCCACATGGGCTGCAAACAATTGATAGCCTTTTCTGTAGCACTTCTTCAATTGCATTGCTGAGATTTCTCTTACATCCACATCTCTGGGAATTCCTTGGACTGTTTTCCGATTCTCCTCCTCATCCAGGCATGTAAACTTCTTGTTACAACAGTCCAGGAGGACATGGTGTTGGTCCAACCAGTCCATCCCAATTAAACAGTCATAAGAGCCTAAAGGCAGAATATTCAATTCAACCTTCATGCTCAATCCCTTCATGTCCACAGGACAGAACTTAACCAACTCAGTGACTTTCATCTTGGTTCTTGTAGCCAACTTCACTAACCAAGACTTTTCATGTTTGCTTCTTGACAAATGCAAACTTTCCACCACCCTAGGATCTACATAACTATGGCTAACCCCTGAATCAACTAAAATAGTAAATGGTTGGTTGTTAATCATACCTTCCACTTCAATCATGTGCGACTGAAATTCATCTTGCTTGTTGTCTAGGGCCGCATAGATCCTTGGCATTCTACTGCCCATGTCCTCCACTATTTCAGCATGCTGAACATTATGGACGGCTCTCGCTTTATCATTTATGTGGGGGCAATCTCTGTACCTATGATTTCCTTTACAACCCCAACACTCCATAGGTGGCGGTCTTGGCATTTTCCCTCTCACTTCAGCCTTCCTGGGCTCTCTAAAATATGGTTGTCCCTGAGGACTGTTTCAAAAAAAGGGAGGCTTGTTTCCCTTCTGCCTCTGCTCTTTCCTTAGCTTCTTTTGATCATCCCAAGCCTTCCGAAAAGTAGGTTTTTCCCTTTACTGCTCATACAAGCATTTTTTCCTTCTTATTGTTTCTTCCATAGTCTTAGTATCATCATAATGAATCTTGTCACCAATGGAAGGTGGCAGTCCACTCAGATACCTCTAAATCTTGACAGCCTCATCTTTGATGAATGGAACATACTTCAGTAATTTCAAAAACCTTCATTCATATTCATCAATGGTCATGCTGCCCAGCTTGAGTTTGAAGAACTCCTTCATCTTTCTGTCATAGTATCTTTTAGTTAGGTATTTCCTCTCGAAATACCTCTTGAATTAATTCCATGTGATATCTTTCTCTCTAATGTGTTGCACCTGCACAAACGGATCCCACCACATGGATGCTTTTCCTTTTAGTTGATACATTGCAATTCTTCCTTCTGCATGAGAGGAATAATTCTGCAGTTGGAAATATTTCCTCATGCCAAGCAACCATGTTTTAGCATCTTCCTCCTTATGTTCTCCATCGAACGTTGGAGGCTTGATCTTGTTCATTTCCCCTTTCAATTCATCCATCCCAGATCTCCTGTGCTTTCTGGTAGGAGATGGGCTTGAACTACTGTGTGCTTTCGTACTGGAATAATTTGGGGAGCGACGATGATGTCTGCTGACACTCCTCAATCTTCTTTTCCTCTCAGGGGTCCTGACACTCCTTGATCTTCTTTTCCTCTCAGGGGTCTTGCGACTCTCTGTCTTGCTTGATTCACTCTCTTTTTCCAATTTCCTTTCTATTCCTTCCAGGCTCTTCAACATATTTAAGTTGAATTCACCCTGTTGATCCCTGACCCTCATGAGCTTTCGGCTATCAACTCGGCGAGCCTGGGCATCTTTCTGCAATCTTTCAATGAGTTTCATCATATGTCCTTCCTTATCCATCTCTTTTCCATGCCCATTAGAGTTTGATCATTTGACTCCCAAGTTGACATTCCTTCTTTCTCTTTCGTTTTCTGAATTGGAGACAATCCACACCTCCTCCATTTCTATACTCGACATCGATTCATAGTTGTCTTGACACTCATTGAACTCTGTACACACAACGTGCAGTCAATGAAGTTTGTCAAGCCTTAAACCCTTAATAAAACTTCAACATTCATAACCAACGTGAATAAAAAAAAAAACGTTTCGAATCCACTAAGTTTGTTGAGCTTTGTTTGGCTTTGCAATTTTTGAGACTTTCGGACTTCGGGTTTCGAGGTTTTGATCCACGAGGCCCTCATAATCTCTTTCGATACTTCGGGTTTCGAAGTTTTGGTCCACAAGGATCCAACAGTTAAATCCTCGACGGTTCTTTTGTCTTCAAAATTTTCGAGATTTCGGCACTTCGGTTTCCAGGTCTTCGGTACCCAGGAGTTCACGATGCAGTGACTCCCAACTTCTTGTCGCTACAATTCCCTAATTTCAAAAAATCTATTTCCTTTACCCTCCAGGTCCACAGAGCACAACTGTCTCCCACATCCACAGTGGCAAGTGGCACACTCCGAAGGGTCCACATCACCTTCGGTGATGTCATCGAGTCCCACCACTTTCGCTTTTCTTCTCGACCCGCTGGCACGTGGTACACATCCATGTGCCTACGTCCCTTCCAAGTGAAATCCAACGGTTAGACCTCTCTCAGATCTATGGCACAGATCCTTTCGACATTTCGGGATTTTGGGGTTTCGGGTTTTCGGTAACCGGGAGTTTGCAATGTAGCGACTCCAAGTCTCTCGTCATTTCAATCCCCAAATTCTGAAATGATCCAACGGTTCAAGTTCTTCTCCTATGATCTATGGTGTACATCGTTTCAGGATTTCGGTTCGGTTCCTCCGTCTTCGAATATTTTGGGATTTCGCGTACCGCGATTCCCACTCTCCTGTGCAACTCCAAAGGGTGTTAAGCCTTGTGCATGTTCTCCAGATCTGATGGTCGTGAAGGTTCTCCTTTTCTCCCGAACAGATTCTATGGCTCCAACACTTCTGGTGTGGAGTTTTCTCTCCCTACGGCCATATACCACACCAGCTACGGTTTTTATAATACCACTACACCTCCTAAGCTTTGTAACACGGTCAAGTAGTCCGTTGACACTCAGAAACAGTCTGAGGTCTGAAATTAGTCCTCCAGACACAATTTATTCTCAAAACCTCGGTCCAAAGACCACTTATCTGGCCCATCCAGGCTCAGCGTTGTAACCATGGCTCTGATACCATACTATAACATTCCTCAGCCGTCATCCCACTGGTCGAGCAAACACTACTGTGCGGAACAACAATCTCATACTTATTTATATATAACATAAATTTTAAACAAATGAAACACATTTAACTCAAAGTAAGCACTATATTACTACTAACATGCAGATTTAATGGAATTAACAGTAATTCATGATTACAGCGGAATACATGATAAATATAGGAAACACAGGTATGCAAAACATAATTAAAGCATAAGCTGATACTTATCTTTGAAACTGTGGTAATTCCGCCAACCATGTGCAGGCCTTCCACGAACCTCCCAGCCTTAGACCACGCTACTCATCAATCTCAGCAGTGGCTCACCCCTGAGCTGGGACTAAGCTCCACCCAAAGTAAGGAATCCTAGGCTAGACTAAGGTTACAGGGAAAATAGACAGTCACAAGGAAGGATTCTCTCCTAGGAACCACTTATGCCCACTGCCCATAGACTCTATTTCCCTACATGCCTGTTCCACCCTAGGAGTATACACCTTCTCTGTCACCTAGACAATCCTTCGGCTACTAACCTCCCCTGCCTTGGGCTTCAGCAACAGACCGGACCAAAAATCTCCGAGCTATGTGGCAGCTACAGGGTTCATTCCAGGAGCTCTCTCCTTCCTCTGTGCACTCTCTCAGCTGGAGAGAGTCGCTCACAGGCCAGGCAACCTGTCCTTTCAACCTCAATCACCTCTCTCACCTGGAGAGAGTGTTGTATATTGTTGGTCTCCAGTTTTGATCATGTTTTTGCCTATACTATATCACAAAGACCTCTATCTCTATACCCAGTACCACCCCTTTTGGCCTTGTTTGGATATAATTGACATCTCCCTACTGCTCAATGGGGATACTTAAGGTATCTTTACGTTTCAAGCTATTCTTATGCATTTTGATGCTTTAAATTGATATTGCAACTAATGTCGCTTGGGTTAGGTGCCACTTCTATTTTTGGAACAAGATTGCCAGTACCAGGTACCAGCTCGTACCCCGTGAAGATACCAATGAAGCCGTTCAAGAGCTGTGCGTTATGGTCAGAATGGGAGACAGAGAGATTCACATGACAGATGGAATCATCGCTCATACGATGATTGAAGGCACAATGATAGACTAAGTCGTTACTATTTCATGGTTCACACTTCATGACACTACGTGTCACGAAGATGTGAAGAATGTTTTAAACTTGATTCCAAGCTATTTTCGGATCGGGGATCTGTTTGTCTTTATGTATTTTTCTTTAGACTATTATGAGGAGGATTTATATATAACCAGGAGGTCACTCCTAATAGACGGTTGGATTATGTTATATCATAAACACACATTTCTGAATACAAACTGTTGTGCGTTATGTTATTGCCCTGTTATACGATTTGATCTATTTCTCTGTTAATGGAACGTGAAGTATACACAGTGATTGCATAGAATGATATAGTTGGTTCTGGTTATTCCTAACAGCGTTTGTGCCGTTTGGTTGGGCCTGCCAAACAGGTGCAAGTCGTTGCTTTACTCTGTCATAGATTTAGTTGTTTCAGTGTGTTAGTGTTTGCTTACATGATAGCTTAAAGTTTCAGAATTAACTCGTTCAAAATCATGTTTATTTATTCTTCAACCGAATCGTTCCAGCATACTGTTATCTTTTACGTTGATGAGTATTGAACGCACGACTGATGCCTATAGGGTTTGGAACTTGAACTATGTTTGATTAGTCTCTGGTTTTCAATTCGAATATCGCTTAGAATTGGAATGAACTTTGTTTTGTCATATAGTTAGTTACCCTTCTTAGTTAGGATAGTTAGATTGCAGTTAAATTAGAGGGAGCTTCCGGTACCAGTAGGGTAAGTAGAGTAGTTCTTTATCTTTCCTGTAGACAGAATTAGATTTGTTTTCAATGTGTAGATTAAAATAATTTTAGGAAATACTCTTTTTGTCATGGTTTAAATCGAAATGGTGATGATAGATGATTAAAAGTAGTGGTGGAATAATCTTGTGAAATCACACTTCTGCATGGAAATAGAAGCACCATCATTTAAAGCATAGGACTGTTTTCTGTTAATGACTTAAATAGGAAATGCTGAGTTTTAGGATAATCATTAGGATTCAAGTTCTCAGAGTGAGTTTGTGTTTTCTTCTAAGGATAGCATTCATATAGCAATTAGAGCCTTACCCGCACATACAGTGTAGCAGCTCAAAGTTTACCAACCCTGGTTTGACAATTTAGTGTTTCAGGTCTTTTAAAGCTTCAATTTAGCAGCCTGACATTTTTGGCGTCGTTGTCGGGGAGCTGTTTAAAAAGTAAGAAGATAATTGTCTTGATTAGTTTTAGAATGCACTTAGTTTGGTGTGGCATGTTAGCAGGTTGATAGTAAGGGGAGCTGTGGAAACAAGGGGTGAAAACCTACATATCAGTTATCACAGGTACTCTGAAACTCAATCTTAGTTTATTTTCTTTCATTTAGCATGACTTCATGAGAAATAGAGATCCTAGAGGTAGATTTAGGAAAAATATAAAACCACAAAAAGAAGAATAAACCTCCACTCAAAAAGAAATAGAAACTGAAACTGAAATTCTGGCTGAGGAAAACGTAGAACAAAACCTAGAACCAGGAAACACCATACATCAGCAAACTCAGAATCTTGGTGATCCAGCCCTGGATGACACAGTTGATCCGGAGAAAATACAAGCTCTTCTCAGGAACCCTAACTCTATAGTTTCACAGATAACAACTACAACTGTGGGAACAAAGGCCATAGGATCCTCAAAAATACCAATAGGATATAACACCGCTGATAGAAAGAATCCAGA
Organism: Picea mariana; assembly: GCA_032191745.1. Lineage (NCBI taxonomy): Eukaryota > Viridiplantae > Streptophyta > Pinopsida > Pinales > Pinaceae > Picea > Picea mariana. The sequence goes on along the minus strand of JASDQU010681709.1, from coordinate 69,709 downwards.
AAGGTGGGATTTCACACCCTCACCAAAGAAAGATCGGATTGTATATACAATTCTTGGTAATCCTTTTACCATGGGAGATAGAGGGAGAGACTTACATGGGTAACTTCATATTGAAAATGAAGGTGAAGAACAAGTAGAGAATGAGGTACCACAAGAAACCACCTTTGGATTCTCTATTTTGGACTTAGTCCAGAATGTCACCATGAAAAATATCCCACTTTCAACACTACCAACCTTCCATGGGAAAAATAGTGAGGACCCAGATGTCTTTCTTTTTGAGTTTGACATCCTGTGCAGGGGTTATAACTATCTCCTGGATGCACATAAACTGAAATTATTCCCTGCCACCCTGAAAGATTCTGCACTACGTTGGTTCATGAGTTTAGGAGAATACAGCATTAGATCTTGGGAAGATATGAAGGCGAAATTTTTAAAGAAGTACCAGGACTATTGTAGAACCAAGGATTCTCGGAATGACATCTTCAAAATGAAACAGCAAGATGAAGAAAGCCTTGAGGATTTTCTAGAAAGATTTACCTACACCCTTCAAAAATCCAAATATAATGATCTCCAAGATGAAGCAATCAAGACTCTTTTCTTAAAAGGAGTTTTGGAGGAATACATTAATACCCTCAATTTAATGGCTTCAGGAGACATTTATCAGAAAAACTTTGAAGCCATTTGTGAACTCTGTAGAACTTACTCAAGAAGTAAAGGGAAAGCTGCAAAAAGTGTGAGAGAACCTGTCAACAAAAATACCAAAACATCCACATCTGGTGGAGTTACTAAAGTCGAATTGGGAAACCTTTTGGAAAACTTTAAAATAGACCTTTTAGGAATAATTGGCTCTCAATTAGACACTCTGAAGATCAAAAGAAAGCAGGAAGAGGAAAACCCTGTCCTAAGCATATTTTGCCCAAAATGCAGAAAAAGACATCCTTTACGAGAATGTCCTTTGGACAATGTTTCTGTATGTGCAATATGTACTGAAAATCATAAAACAGAAGACTGTCCATCCTTACCTGGATTGCAAGCAATATTTAAGGGAGGGGAAGCTCCAGGGACTCAATCTGCACCTAAGAAGCCTTGGCGGCCTAAAAATCCAAATGTAAATGCATATCAAGAACCACCCTCACAATCTTCCAGCTATTATCCACCCTTCTCTCAACAACAACAACCCCCATGGAACTGGCCAAATTGGCCCCCACAAAATCTCCCTGCTCAGCCTTGGTACCAGGGATGGAGAAATCCGAACTTTGGAAATAACCAACAGCAGCATGCAGTACCAATGCCCTAGAATCCATACACACATTATCCTCCAAATTTGCAACAATTATTGCCTGGTTTTACTCCACCTCCATTGCAACAATTATTGCCTGGTTTTACTCCACCTCCATTGCCACCCATTCCACAAAACCCTCAGCAGCCTCAGAATCCACCATGTCCTACCATCTTGCCTGCTCAACCCATTCCAAATCCGAACCATAGACCACCCCTACCACTCCATAATGTTGATTTCCAGAACTATCCAGCTTACAACATAAACCATGTTTCTATACAAGAAGTACAGCTGAGATCTGGAAAAATTCTAAATAAAAGACAACCCATAACAAAAACAGCACCAAAGGTAATTATTGAAGAACAGGAAGATGAGCCTACAGACAGTTTATCAAATGAGACACCCTTGAAATATGTTATCATTCCAAAATAGAAAAAAATCTGAATCACAGCAGAGCACACAAACTCAGGTCCCCCAAACACCTCATTTTCCTGAAAGGCTGCTCATTGAGAAACCAATTATACAATCTGAGTTTGACATCATGACTGAACTGAGAAATGTCTGTGTTAAGATTCCATTATTACAGGCCATCAAAGATGTTCCCATCTATGCCAAAACCATCAAAGAGCTCTGCATAAAGAAACCAGGACGAAAACAGAAAGATCCACCCACAATACATCTAGTAGGACAGTTATCAAATTATATTTCTGAAACACCTAAAATTGTAAAGTATGCCAACCCAGGAAACCCAATAGTTTCAGTGACCATCAACAATGTTTCTATTGGTAATACTTTAGTCGATTTAGGTGCAGCCATTAATATCATGACCAACAACACAGTGGAACTGTTACAATTGGATCAATTTTTGCGCCCTACTCCTACAGTACTTGAACTGGCTGATAGAACCACTATAAAACCTGCCGGAGTTCTTGATGATATCCTTGTGACGTTAGCTTCGTGGGAATACCCTGTTGACTTCATGATCATTCATTCAAAGGACCCCACAAAAGGCCATCCAATCATTTTAGGGAGACCTTGGTTGGCCACAGCCAACGCTTTCATAGGATGTTGTGGTGGAGATATGTTTATCTCAAACGGTATTTCTTCACAAAAATTTACTCTGTTTCCACCTGCTCGGCCTGTTACAGAAGAGTTATGTTGGTTGAAGTGTCCCTATTTTTAGAATGAGGATGAGGAATCTCTATTCTCTGTTGATGAGATCCATGCACTGTAAGAACCCACAGAGGATGACATTTTAAGTCAGTTTCTTTCTGTGATAGAAAATGTTGAATTCCCACAGACCTATCTTCAATATGATCAGATTTTCAGAGAGGATTTTCAGGAATGAAGTGAGTTATTTTCCTCATTTTCACCAGCCTTGGTTTTAACTGTTTTTAAACACTCAGGGCCACATACCATTCCAGTAGAACTTATTCCAGGTAGATGCCTATACATCAACTCTGAATTGAGTCTCAGACAACAGGAACAGTTGACAAAAGTTTTAAAAGAACAGTCAGGGGATTTTGCTTGGGAATACACTGATATGAGGGGAGTATACCTTGACACCTGCATTCACCACATCTATATCCAACCAGGGATAACCCCAGTAAGACAGCCACAGAGATGCATGAATCCAATCCTAAAAGACTTTGTAAAAGAAGAATTACAGAAACTATTAAATGTTGGATTCATCTATCCAATTTCTGACAGTAAATGGGTTTCACCTCTTGTTGTGGTACCCAAGAAGATGACAGAAAAATGGAGGATGTGTGTATATTTTAGGGAGCTGAACAAGGCAACCCTGAAAGACTATTTTCCCTTACCCTTCATAGACTAGGTTTTGGATACCTTGGCTGGAAAAAGATATTTTTCTTTCCTTGATGGATATAGTGGGTACAACCAAATTCAGATTGCTCCTAAAGACCAGGACAAGAAAACATTCACATGTCCTTGGGGCACTTATGCCTATAAAGTGCTGCCTTTTGGATTATGTAACGCTCCTGCGACATTTCAGAGAGCTTTCCTTGGTGTTTTTGCTGACTTGATTCATGACTGTGTGGAGGTTTACATGGATGATTTTACTTTCTATGGTAACACCTTCGAAGAAGCCTTGAGTAACCTAGAGAAAGTCCTGATTCGCTGCCAAGAATCAAATCTATCACTCAGCCATGAAAAATGTAAAATGCTCTTAACTGAAGGGGTTGTGTTGGGTCACCATCTGTCTGCTGAAGGAATCAAAGTAGACCCAGCCAAGATTGAAGTGATAGTTAATCTTCCCTCTCCAAAAACCGAGAAAGATGTGAGAAGCTTTTTGGGGCATG
>JASDQU010681709.1:48461-58712 GCA_032191745.1 Picea mariana | reverse complement strand
TCCGTAAATACTAAAAGGATTTTGACAAATATTTGCCCAAAGTTACTCTTGTTGAGGCATCGTCAATTATTGTGGACACGACTTTGATGAACTTTAGTCCAAACCAATTTCTCTAAACATGGAAATAACGAAATTCCACTCATCCCTGTCATAAGATTTTTTGAAGTGTATCTTCATTAATAGCATTCCCTGACCAAGGTTTCTTAGATTGTTGGCTGGTTGTCCAAAATAAAGCCCCCTTCAATAATCTCAGATTGTTCAAGTTTGGCTACTATTTTGAATGTAAATTTAATTCTTAGAAATAGGGCTTTAGCAAGAATTTTGTAAGCTACTGTTAGGAAAATGATCTGGGTCTTCAATCAGATATCAATTCAGGATCACCACTCATAGGGATCAATCTGATGCTCCCTTCAATCGAGGTATCCTCAGTTTGTTGGGGTATGAGTTGGTTTGTGAAAAGTTCCCGAAATGTTCAAGAAATTCATCAGGATTCTCTTGGTGTCTTGTTAGCGTGTCAATGTCAATTTTGGGGGGAATTTTTTTTTTTATGCCATATGTTTTTGCTCAAGAGCCTAAAAAATAATTTAGTGCATCTATCCCCTCTTTGATTCGACGGAGCATGAAGCTAATCTCGGCACCTTTTTCTTATCTACCTTCATAAACATTAAGGATATGTAGCTTATCCAGATTGTAATTTTAGTTCAATGTTGAAGAGGGTAGCTTCCAAATACGACTCTACTTTTACTAGGTTCTCTGTGTACCATACCTCTACCATGTTATCAAGAGAAATCTTGACCTCCTCTTCCAAGGAGAGGTTTAGATCACAAGCATTTACATCCTTAAGGGAGATTGCGTTGGGACTGCTTGAAGACATTCAATCAAGGTGGCGTCAGTTTGTTGGGGTATGAGTTGGGTTGTGAAAAGTTCTTGAAATGTTCAAGAAATTCATCAGGATTCTCTTGGTGTCTTGTTAGCCTGTCAATATTAATTTTGGGGGGAATTTTTTTTTAAACCATATGTTTTTGCTCAAGAGCCTAAAAAGCAATTTAGTGCATCTATCCCCCTCTTTGATTCGAAGGAGCATGGACTTAATCTCGACACCTTTGGCTTATCTAGCTTCATAAACATTAAGGATATGTAGCTTATCCAGATTGTAATTTTAGTTCAATGTTGAAGAGGGTAGCTTCCAAAGATGAGTCTACTTTTACTAGGTTCTCTGCGTACCATTTTCCCTAAAACCTTCTCATTCCAGCAACTCCCTTGCCATAACCCCTGATAAACTTCTCCCTCCATGTAATCTATTCTTGGTCAACTATTGGGGCCAAGTTGGGGGGTAGGGGGAGGTTCCTAATAGATCCAATATTATCAACAAAGAAAGGGCTCTTAATATTGGAGAAATTAAGATTAAACCTAGATCCCCTCCATCCTTACAACTGCTACAAAAATTGATAATGTTGTGATCAGAGTTGTAAGCATCCCCTAAAACCCAAACATCCAGACCATTGTCTAAGTAATACCTGAACTCTTCTGTAAACAGTGGACCTCTATCCAATCTTTTCATTTCCCTGCCTAAAACTAGATCCAGTAGGCCATTTTTTAGAACTCCCCTCCCTTTGTTGTGATTGGAAAGAACAAAGTTCATCATGAATCTAAACTAGGTAATTCACTCTGGCTAATACCATCTGAATTGCAAGCTTCCACACTTAACTTCTATATTATCAACATGTTGAAATCCCCACAAAAATGGCAAGGGCGGTACGAAAGATTACATAGTTGGATAGTTCACATAAAAACATTATGTGTTATGGATAAGTCAGTACATTGATAGAGAAGGCAGAAAATGATAACAGCATTATAATTCAAGATATATCATTGTTCCCTGAATACAAGAAATGTGCGACCAACTTAAACAAGAATGGAGATGTGGTTAAAATTGCTAGACCACTTACAAAATCTACTGAAAGATGAGAAATATGCATTGTAATGGCAAGGATCCCGTCTCATCAATAAAATGAAGAAGGAATCATAGGGTACAACTGGATTGCACATATAACACCATGAATAATCCATGAACATTTAAGAACAAATAATTAACAATATTTTTCATTGAAATTGTTGATAACTTGGGTTTGCTTTTGCAAAGATGAGATCTTTGTTGATGAGCAAAGCATGCCTTGAGAGGTAGTCCAAACTCTGTTAAGTAAAATAACAAGTTGCCTAACCAAATGCAAGAGTTCATGATAGACAACAAAATGTGTCATGTTAACTACAAATCAATATATGTTATTTTTCTTGCCTAACCAAATGCAAGAGTTCATGATAGACAACAAAAGGTGCCATGTTAACTACAAATCAATATATGTTATTTGTCTTTCCATTGCTGGTATAAAAAGTCTAATGACACATACAAGGACCAATGTTATCAGAACAAGACCAGTCATTGAACTGGTTGACCCTAGAAACCTAAACCGGACTGTAACCGGAAAAAAAAATGGACCACATAACTGGTCGACCAAAACATGCATAAAATATTCAAAATTTGAATAAAAACATATATATTCATGTGCATCCATATGAATCCAAACCATTATACACAAATATGCAAAGTTTCTCATGTATATAGCAAGTAAGGGTGCATATAACCAAAATAGCACTAAGTGCAATACATCTCTGAACCAACATACATCAACATAGAGGCTCTAAATGGCCTCTAGAGTCCAAAACAAATCATGCTACAACAAGTAACTACATATAATCAAAATCATTGCCTATATTGGGATCCTCGTCATCAGTATCACCCTCTAAGCATTAAAATAACATAGAAAAAGCTTAACATGCCTACTCAGTGATTTTGATAGTGTACATTTTTACTAGGGTCATGACAGAGGAGTTCAAAAATCAATGCCACCAACATTGAGGTACATAGAGAGGGCTTGGTTCTCTTGATTAAATGTCAATTCCATACCCTTGTACATGATAAAATCCAATGGAAACATTGCAATCCTACCAATCATGAAATCCTGAAAACTGTTAAGTCTGCTGAATTTTGAATGGGATCTAAAATTCTCCTTTATCTTTCCTTTTCTATCCTTTTAATTTAAAATTTTAATATTACCATTAATCACTGGGGTTTGGATTTTTTCTTTCACTTTATCATTTTATTGTTTTTTTCTTAAATTTGACTTTTAGTGGTCTCTAGTTGTGGTTGTATGGAACCAGTATTGTTTTTTTTTTTTTTAATTTGATTTTTAGTGGTCCCTAGACATGGTTGTAGTATGCCATACGGAACTGGCCGGTTCCGCATAGAATTGGCTAGTTCAAGTACATGGTCCCTAGCTGCAATCATACGAAGCCATACGGAATCAACTGGTTCGACTATTTAAGGTCGGTTTTGTACAGAATCAGCTGGTTCAGTATGGAACATGCCATTTCCAGTTCCAAACCAAACCAATACCACCCTGGAACTAGTTGGTTTTGTCGGTTCTAGTCTGGTTCTGATAACAGTGACAAGGACAATGGAGGAAAGGAAGGAGGTTGAGTTGTGCCTTAAATTGAAAAGAATAAATCAATACTGTGAAATAAACTCCTCAAAAATGTTTTCACTGACATCTGTATGATTTTGACATTTTAGCGAGCCTTTTTAGACTCTTCTCGTGCCAAGGAATCCATATAACTATTATAAACTAGATCCTTTACCAAGGTTTCTTCGGCCAAAAGAGAGAAACTAATGCACATGAAAAGTCATATTGAAATGACTAACAACCTCTCAGAATATTTGTAAAATATTTTTCACCGATACACATTTAATGCGTATCTCCATTTATTTTGCTAAGAAAAAGGATTTTATTTATACATAGTCACATGTAAAGGTGAAATCAGCTACAACTTACAATACAATAAGCTTTCAAAAAAGAGATTTCCATCTATCCACGATTTCTCTTATGAATTTCACAAACCAAAAATACCAGTGTCTAGAAGTACTCTTCCTAACATACAGTATAGCAACAACACGTTTGGCTTTCACTAGCTTTAGAAACCTTCAGGATATGCTAGACTAGGCAGGTTATAGTTGTAGTTCAAGGTTGAATGTGTCAGCTTCCAAAGCCAAGTCCATGTTTGTTAGGTCCCCCCCATACTATTTAACCCTAAACCTTCATTCTAGCAAACCTCTTTGCCATAACCCCTCATAAACTTCTCCCTCAAAGTAATCCGTCCATGACCACCTATTTGTAGAGAGTAAGACTCCTAATAGCTCTAATGCTACCAACAAAGGACTCTTAACTTGGGAGAAAATAACAAGGAATGGAAACTCTACAATAATAATTTACATTGATTGTGGATTGAACATAAACAATCCAAAAATCTGATGATATAAATCCACGTAGGTGTCTCCAAAAAAAGATATTGAAATAAATTTTATTCTCAAAGCTAGGGCTTTGGCAGGATTTTGTAAGCGACTGTCAAAATGATTGTTCTACACTCATAGGGATCAATTTGATGCTCTCGTGATTAAGTCATAGTACCTAAAGTGTCAACTTGGAGGTCTTCATTGTAAATGCTTATAAGAGCAGAGTCAGTGACGTCCTATGTAGATTTATAAAATTCACAAGGTAGTAACATTCATTCACGGGGCCGTGTGATCTACCATGCTATCAAGAGCAATCTTGAGCTCTTCCAAGGGGAGGTTAAGATCACAACCATTTCTATCCTTGATGGAGAGGGTCACTAGCACCACTTGTATTTTCAATCAAAACAACGTAGGTGATCACTTGTATTTTCAATCAAATCAACGTAGGTGTATTGAGTTACAAGTTCAGTTGTTTATATTGTTCAACAAATTCATCAAGAAACTCTTGGTGGCTGGTTAGCCTACTGTTGAATTTAAAGCAGCTACAAGAGCCATTCTCCGAGAGGATGGCAAAGACCCTAGCTGAGATTTAGGGCCCCCAGTGCACTCCTGGGGTTCTTGGTCTAGGACCAAATAGTCATAGCCATGGCAAAAGACCCTTGTGGGGGCCCCCAGTAGATGACTGGGGTTCTTGTTCTGGGACCAAGCAGTATAGACCCTTCAGAGGCCCCCCATTAGATGACATGGGTTCTTGGTATGGGACCAAGCAGTTAAAGTCCCTAGATATGTCTAGGGCCCCTGGACATGTTCCAAGGTACCCATGTCTGGGACATGGGTTGGGTACCCTCTTCAACATGTGGTTGTCCCCTATCTGAGCTTCTTATGAAGGCCACGACACCCTAAGTAAGGTGGTTGGGATATCCTTAAGGTAGTCGTCCCTTCTCCTAGTTGCTCTTTTTATGCATGAGGGTTTGTGGGGTGTTCTTTTGGTAAACTTTTGTGAAGTTTTGGTGGTGGTTTAATAGTCCTATAATTCTCTTGGAAAGATATCTAACCCTTGAGGTAGATCCATGACTCTGGATTTTTTCTGAGCATATTACCAGTGACTCTTCATCCCTTGTGTGAGGCATGAACTCCTTCACTGATCAGAGGTAAGACATCAAGAGGTAAGTTATTTTATGATTCATATTAATTTGTTATTGTATAGATCTGTGTGTTTCTAATTCTGTAATCCCTAGTTTTAACACGGTCTTGTTTAGATCTGTTTGATTGATCTTTCTGGAATTAGAAATCTAATGGTTAAGTTTTCTATTGCATATATTTGTCATCTATTTACTTAGATCTATAATCTAATTGCTCAGATCTATTATCCATTGTTAGATCTATTATCTATTGCTTAGATATGTTACCAAATTGCTCAGATCTGTTATCTATTGTTAGATTTTCTATCTACTTGCTTAGATCTGTTATCTAATGGTAAAAATGATCTATCTTTCTTACTAAGAAAAGTTTATGTCTGAATCTAATCATTGCTTATGAACATAATTCTAGATCTGAGCATTGTGCACACTCAGAAATAAGTTTATGGTTTTTCTGACATGTTCTGATTTAACTATCTAGAATTCAACAGTTCAGTTCTAAAGTTTGACCTTTGTTGTTCTATCTAACATAATTTTTAAAAAGACGGTATTTTTCTGCCTTACTTCTCTAATTCTAACATGGTTTCAGATCTTAGGGTGTGAACAGAGCTCAGGGATATAAACTTGAGCCTACACTGATCCACTTTGTTAGGGTTGTTTTGCAGAGATCAGCAGCATCTAAATTATGGCCTCCACTTTAGTGAAAGTTGAAGACAGACTTGTAGGGGCTGCCAACTTCAATGCTTGGAAATGCAGGATAGTTAACATTCTTGAAGAGAATGATCTAGAAAAGTTGATCTCAAGGGAAGTCGAATAACATACCTCAAACATAGCAAGGGCTGCATACAAAAGAAAGCAAACTAAGGCCAAAAAAAAAAAAAAACATTTTTTATTATGTCAAGGACAGCATGATGCCCATCATTGGTCATCTAAGGACTGCGAAAGATTGTTTTGATGCTTTGACAAACCTCTATGAAAAGAAGCCACCAACTCAAAAAATAATTTTGAAGAAACAATTATGTACTTTGAAAATGGGAAAGAATGATACAGTTGCTACCTTCTTCTCCAAGATTTCTCAAACCAAAGATCAACTTATTGCAATAGGAGTTCATGTAGATGATGACGACCTTGTTCAAACAACATTTGATGGACTTCCTGATTCTTGGGGAGTTTTTCTTGCATCCGTAAATGGAAGAGAATCCCAACCTAATTTTGAAAAATTGTAGCATGACTTCTTAGAAAAAGAAGAAAGACTAAACAACAGAAATGATTATTCAATTGTAAAAGATCATGCCCTTGCAGCAAAGACCAAGAAATGGAAGAAGTTTCGTAAATCAAAAGGCAAAGGTAAGAAACCCCAAGGTAAGTTATCTCATCTCAATCCTCATTTATCTAAAGTTAAATATTTTAACTGCAATAAGATAGGACATTATGCAAGAGATTGCAGGAATCCTCCCTCTTAGCAAAAAAAAAGAGGAAGATTACAAGCCTCAGTTGCCACTGAAGAGGCTAAACCTCAAGAGGAGCCTCAAAGAAGACAAACCAGGGCTGCCACCAAAGAGCAAGAACAACAAAAAGAATATTATCTTATCTCAGCTCTTTCCGGCACTATTACCAAGTCAGAGGAGATTTGGTTAATAGACAGTGGTGCTTCCAGACACGTAACAGGCTTCAAACAAAACCTTGCAAACTATCAAGACAAGAAATTCAAGGCAAAGGTGGAACTGGGTGATGATGGCACCTATGACATAAAAGGTTTTGAATCTACCTCTTTCTGATTTCAATCAGGTAATATTTTTCACATTGATGAAATTCTTTATGTTCCTGGTCTAAAGAAAAAATATAATCTTTGTTCCAGCTTTAGAAAGTAAAGGTTACTCAGTAGATTTCTCCAAAGGGAAGGCCCTCATGTGGTCCTCAAATGAAGATATAAGCACTGCGATAACTATTGGAACTCATGAGAGTGGACTTTATAAAATTTCAGGTCAGGTTGTTCAAGCTCTAGTTCATGAGATGGTAAATCCCTGTGAGCTTTGGCACAAAAGACTTGGACACCTCAACTATAACGCACTTCCAGGTTTGCAAAAGATGGTGACAGGTATGTCAGTATTTTCTTTTGAGCATGATAGTGTTTGTAAAGGTTGTTCACTTGATAAGAATACAAATAAACCCTATCCTCTCAATAATAGAAAATCAGATGGCATTTCAGATCTAATTCATTCTGATCTTTGTGGGCCCATGACTGCCCCATCCATGAATGGTTGTATTTACTATATCATTTTTATTGATGATTGTTCTCGTAAAACTTGGATTTATTTCTTAAATACTGAAGATGAATCTTTTAGCAGATTTTAAGAATCTTGTTGAAAATCAAACAGGCAGACACATCCAAGTTTTTAGGACAGATAAGGGTAAAGAATTTGACTCCTTCAAATACAATAAACTATGTCGGGCTTCTGGAATTAAGAGAGAGCTAATTGTGTCGTACAACCCCCAACAGAATGTGGTTGCTGAAAGAAAGAATAGAACTATCTGTGAAGCAGCCAGGGCCATGATGTATGACCAAAACTTACCTTTATCTCTTTGCGTCGAGGCTGCCAGTACTGCAGTCTACATTCAGAATAGATGTCCACACAAAGCCCTTGAAACGAAAACTTCTGAAGAAGTTTTCACCAGAATTAAGCCCTCAATTGATCACTTGATAATCTTTGGCAGTCCAGTCTATATTCACATTCCAAAAGAGAAGAGAACTAAGCTAGAGCCCTCCGAAAAGAAAGGAACTTTTGTGGGATACAGTGAAACCTCAAAAGCTTACAGGATTTATATCCTAGGTCAAAAGTTCATCGAAGTAAGCAAAGACGTGACTTTTCATGAAGAGACAACTTTTCATCGGGCCAGAGAACTTCCATGTGATTCAGAGGAGCAGGAAGCTCCACCACTTGATTCTCCAGATTCTCCTCTTCCAGATGAGCAGAGGGAGGAAACCTCAGAACTTCCAGTAGATCCCTCAAGGGATACTATTGTGTTTCCAATGGAGATACCTCCTATTAAAATGAAACCAGTCTAGTGTCGGGAAATATTGAAAGAAGCAGAAAAACATTCAGCTCCTAAGGGCACCTTCAGAGAAAGCAAGAAACCAGATAACTACTCCGGTCTCATAGCTAATTTAAATACTATGATTGATTCAGAACCTTCCACATTTGTAGAAGCCTTCAAACATCAAGTGTAGAAAGATGCTATGAATGAAGAATATGATTCTATTCTAAAGAATGATGTATGGACCGTAGTTCCTAGACCTCATGGCAAATCAATAGTAACTTCAAAATGGTTTTATAAGATAAAGCATGCAGCAAATGGCAGTATTGAGAAATACAAGGTGAGATTCGTGGCTCGTGGTTTCTCTCAGAAAGAAGGAATTGACTACGACGAGATTTTTTCTCCAGTTGCCAGATATACTTCAATCGAGATTATTATCTCTCTTACAGCAGTTTTTGGTTGGAAACTTCACCAAATGGATGTTAAGACTGCTTTTCTTAACGATGAAGTTGAACAAGAAGTATACATCGAGCAGCCTGAAGGTTTCATGATACATGATAAAATATCTCATGTGTGCAAACTCAAGAAAGCCCTGTACGGGTTGAAGCAAGCTCTGAGAGCTTGGTATGGTAGAATAGACAGTTTTCTGTTAATGTTTGTGCCATTATTATAGTTCTTTGCATTTCAATAAGATAAGAGCATAATAAGAACAAGGTCACTGAGAAATACACATCCACAAGAGACACCGCATTTATCCTGGGAAACCCTCTAGGGGAAGAAAACCCAGCAAAACTTCCTTATCATAAATAGCTTATACAATGTTCAAGAGATAACTCAACCAATACAGAAAATCCTCCTCAAGTGATGTGCCACCCTTCTTCTCCTCTCTCCAACTTGTAATTGCAGCTTGCCTCATAAGAGAATGAGCAAGTGAAGTGTGTGTAAGAAGTGAGGCGCTAGCCTCTTATTTATATCAATCTGGCACGTGTGAAGAGTCACCATCTGGTAGGGCTGACCTCTCACTCTTCTGGGTGGGTAAACCCGCCTTTAATTAATTTTGGCCCTTTCATTATAACTGATGGGGCCGACTTCTTATTCTGCACTTTGTAATTGTCTGATGACCAATCCGCAAAAGGGGATTTGGTCCTTATACAATTACCGACTTGATTAATCCTCAATGGGGATTAATCTAATAACAATAATATTAATAATGACATGATTAATCCAAAATGGGGATTTAATCCAATAATAATAATGACATGATTAATCCACAATGGGGATTTAATCCAATAACAAAATAATAATAAGAATGCTCTTCGCAGTTACATTATTTCAACACTCCCCCTTAACAAGAAGGGTATTCTTCATCAGCATCTGGTGAGAGAGGTATGCATCATCGGTGGCATCTGGAGGACAGTATCGTCAATATCATCTTGAACAATTGTCTAGCACATTTAAGAGTCATCGGAAGTTTTCTTCATCAGCAGCATCATCATTCTCAAAAGAATGCTATCATCATCTGCATCAAATATGTATCAGTAAAAATGATACCTCATCACATCACAGTACTACACTAGCTCAATGTCACAGCGGTTAAGCTGGTAGCTCAGTGTCAGTCACATCTTGCTTTACGTCTAACAACTAGGTCAGAAGCAAGTAATATCATCATCTCGCTTTACGTCTAACAACTAGGTCAGAAGCGAGGAATCACAGCGTCATGCTTTACAT
>JASDQU010681709.1:16581-41291 GCA_032191745.1 Picea mariana | reverse complement strand
AGTGGACATGAAAGGAATGAGCACTAAGGCTGAATTGAACATTCTTCCTTTAGGCTCATATGATTGCTTAATTGAGATGGACAAGTTGGACCAGCACCATGCCCTTCTGGATTGTCGTAACAAGAGATTCACATGTCTGGACGAAGAAGGAAATCAGGTAACAGTCCAAGGAATCCCCAGAGCCGTGGCTGTTAGAGAAATCTCAGCCATGCAGCTGAAGAAATGTTACCGGAAAGGCTGTCAATTATTTGCAGCCCGAGTGGAAGAAGTATTCCAAGATGAGGTCTCGAATTTGGAAGACCACAAGGTACTCAAAGAATTTAAGGACGTATTTCAGGAGGTACCTGGACTACCTTCGAAGAGGGACATCGATTTTTCTATAAATTTGATGCCTGGAGCAACTCCAGTTTCGAAGGCTCCTTATAGAATGAGTACACCAGAGCTGAAAGAGTTGCAATCGCAGCTCGAAGAGCTACTAAAGAAAGGTTACATTCGTCCCAACGTGTCACCGTGGGGAGCCCCGGTCCTATTCGTGAAGAAGAAAGATGGGACGTTGAGGCTGTGCATTGACTTTCGACAATTGAATAAGGTCACTGTCAAGAACAAATATCCTCTGCCAAGGATTGATGATCTTTTCGATCAGTTGAAGGATGCAAAAATATTTTCGAAAATAGATCTTCGATCTGGATATCACCAAGTGAGGATAAAGGATGAAGACATCAGCAAGACCGCCTTTAGAACAAGGTACGGTCATTATGAGTTTACAGTGGTGTTGTTTGGATTGTCCAACGCGCCTACTGTCTTCATGTGCTTAATGAATAGAGTGTTCAGAAATTATTTGGACAAGTTTGTCATAGTCTTCCTGGACGATATCTTGGTGTATTCCAAGACAGAGGAAGATCATGAGCAACACCTGAGAATGGTGTTGCAGGTGTTGAGAGAAAACCAGCTATACGCAAAACTGAGCAAGTGCTCTTTTTACCAAAGAAAGATACATTACTTGGGACACATTATATCTGAAGAAGGGATCACTGTGGATCCTGAAAAGGTACAGGCCATTCGAGAATGGCCAGAGCCAAGGAATGTGGCAGAAGTTAGATCTTTTATGGGTCTAGCGGGCTATTACAGGAGGTTCATAGCCAGATTCTCAAGGATAGCTCATGCTATCACTTCCTTGCAAAGGAAGGAGAAGAAGTTTCAGTGGCCTGAAGAATGTGAGAGCAGCTTCCAGCGATTGAAGCAGCTGCTAACTAGTGCTCCAATCCTGAGGATTGCAGATCCAAACAAGGATTATGTAGTGTGCACAGATGCGTGTAAGGAGGGGCTGGGAGGAGTTCTCAGCCAAGAGGGATTGGTAATTTGTTATGAGTCCCGAAAGTTGAAGGAGCATGAGAAGAATTATGCCACTCACGATTTAGAGCTAGCAACAATCGTCCACGCCTTGAGGAAATGGAGACATTACCTCATGGGCCAGAGATTCGAGTTAAGAACAGACCATAACGGTCTGAAGTATTTATTTGATCAGCCAACTTTAAATGCCAGACAAATTAGATGGCTGGAGTTCCTGTGTGAGTATGACTTTGATATCAAGTATATCAAAGGAAAAGAGAATAAGGTGGTTGATGCACTCAGCAGAAAAGTGCACGAGTTACATGCTACAGCCATTAGCATGTACCAGTCTGAGTTGAAAGACAGAATTGTGGAAGCTGCAAATGCTGATTTGCAGTACAAAAGTCTTGTAGCAAAGCTACAACAGCGTGAAGGACCACAGACCAAGGAAAGTTACACCGTAGGAACTGATGGTCTACTTCTGTTTAAAAACAGAGTGTATGTACCCAATGACCAAGAATTGAAGATGACAATTCTAAAGGAGATGCATAACATGGCTTATGCTGGACATCCTGGATATCAGAAGACTGTGGCAGAAGTCAAAGGCCATTATTTTTGGCCAGGTATGAAGAAAGAAATTGCTAAATACATCGCCAGATGTATGGAGTGCCAGAAGGTTAAGGCTGAGCATAGGCACCCAGCAGGGTTGTTGTAGCCTTTACCCATTCCTGAGTGGAAGTGGGATGTGGTAACAATGGATTTTATCATAGGATTGCCCAGAACAAGCAAGCAACATGATTCAATCATGGTGGTGGTGGACAAGCTTACTAAAGCTGCCCATTTTATTCCACTGAAAACCACCCACAGAGCAGCAGATGTTGTTGATATCTTTTTAAAAGAAGTTGCACGCTTGCATGGAATTCCTAAGACAATTGTGTCTGATAGGGATCCGAAATTCACTTCGAATTCTGGAAAGGACTATTCAAAGGATTCGGAACGAATCTGAACTTTAGTACAGCATATCATCCCGAGTCTGATGGACAGACAAAGAGGGTGAACAGAGTAATAGAAGACATGCTGAGAATGTATGTGATGGATAAATCATCAAGGTGGGAAGGCTACCTGCATTTGGTAAAATTCGCCTACAATAATGGGTACCATGCATCATTGAAGATGAGCCCATTTGAAGCGCTTTATGGAAAAAAGTGCAACACCCCAGTGAGCTGGGATAATCCAGCTGATAGAGTAGTAGTTGGGCCTGAACTGCTCAAAGAGATGGAAGATCAAATGATAAAAATCAAACAGAATTTAAAGGCTGCCCAGGACAGGCAGAAAAGTTATGCTGATAGTAACAGAACCCACAAAGAATACAAAGTGGGTGACCATGTTTTCCTGAAAGTGAAAACTAACAGGAGTTCCCTAAAGCTGGGAAGTTGCGCCAAGTTGGTAGCAAAATTTTGTGGGCCATTTGAGATCCTGGAAAGGATTGGGCCAGTTGCATACATGCTTGCATTACCTGCTTCTATGACTGTACATAATGTATTTCATGTTTCACTGCTTAAGAAATATGTACCTGATGCTAATCATGTTATCGATTGGACTGTGATTCAGGTGGAACCAGAAGGTGCCCTGCAAGTGCACCCTGTGTGCATATTGGACAAGAAAAGAAAACAACTCCGGAATCGAGCTATAAAGCTTGTAAAAGTGCAATGGACCTGGTACGGTCCTGAGGACGCGACATGGGAGCATGCAGATGTTATGCGGGCAAAGTACCCGCATCTTTTTGAAAATTTTGAAGAACTGGCAGAGATAGTGTAAGTTGCACTGAGGACAGTGCAAAAATAAGAGGAGGGGAATTGTAGTGTCCCCAAGGCCGAGCCCTGTTGCAAATCATGATATATGAAATGAATTGTAAATATGTTCTATAGGCTGGTGAGACAAGTTTTGTATAAGCCGGTAGGCTTATGTGTTTGTTAGGCCAGGGAGCCTAAGTGTTGAAGGCCAGGAGCCTACTGTTGTACTTGTATGTATGCAGAACAGTTAATAAAATATAAACACCGCCAGGTGTAGACCGACCACGATGAATGAGTGAAGGGGGACTGAGCATCCACAGAGTGAGCAAGGAATTAGGGGCTGGAAGGTGAGAAAGGGGCTAAGTGTTGAGCCTGGGGGCTAAGCCTAGGGGGCTTAAGCCTGGGAAATAATATTTTAATATTATTACAAAAGAGACATGTGCATTTTTGTTTATCCTAAGTTTTGGAAAGGGAAAGCGTGCAAAAGGGAATGCAGGCTGATGGAACGCATGCAGTTCCAAGGGTGACAAGTGTCAGTGCTGGTGCATGCAGAAACGGTCAAGATGAGCCGTGAGGGGGGGTTCTTCCATTTTTCCACCCGACTGCCTGAGCGTGTAGGGGCTCTGGGCGGTACGAACATTCTGACCTCTGTAAGAAATACCTCGTGCGTCCCTGAGAGCTGAAAAGCCTATGTTTGTTCTGAATCCAGACCTCTTTGTCCGAAGTCGTGACCGTGAGACCCATTTGCCATCGCTGAACCAGTTCGAGGAAGCCTGTATCTGGCTCTGAGGAAACTGGTGTATTCCTCTGTTCTGGAACGGAAATTGAATATCCTGTGTGTGTTGAATTCCGAAAGGACGAAACATCTATGTCTGAGCGCGGAGCCTATGCGTGGATCCAATCCGTGAGACCATCTGCCATTGTTAAACCTGCTGGAAAGCTCGTGTCTATTTTTCCCCATGGGTTGTTGTGACCACGCAGTGCTGGTTTGCGTGGGGTCTTGTTGACCTGTGAGCGACTCCCTCTAGGTGAGAGAGTGCGTGGAGGAAGGAGAGGTCTCCTGGAAGGAATCCCTGTAGCTGCCACAGAGCCTGGAGACTTCTGGTCCGGCCTGGTCCTGTAACCCAAGGCAAGGGAGATTAGCAGCCGAAGGACTATCTAGTTGACAGAGAAGGTGTATTCTCCTGGGGTGGAGCAGGCATGTGGGGAATGAGGGTCTGCGGACAGTGAGTGTGGGAGGTTCCTGGGAGAGAATTCCTTCCTGGTTGTTGTGTGTTGTTTTCCCTATAACCTCAGCCTATCCCTAGGATTCCTTGTCTCGGGGTGGAGCTCAGTCCCAGCTCGGGGGTGACCCACTATTGAGCTGATGAGCAGTGCGGTCTAAGGCTGGGAGGTTCGTGGAAGGCCTGCACTTGGTTGATGGAATCTGCCACTGTTACTGTTATAAAGATAAGTATCTAATTATGCTTATGTATCATGTTATTCTGCTGTGTATATGAATTAGTATGAAAGGTTGTTGAATGTTAAATGTGGCAGTAATTAATATGTGTTATATCTGATCTTGAATGTGTTTAATGTTTAAATACATGTGATTAATTATAAATGAGAATATCTTATTCCGCACAGTAACACCTACACGGTACCCAGTGGTTAAAAGGGGTGTTACAACTCTTCCTAACATACAGTATAGCAACAACACGTTTGGCTTTCACTAGCTTTAGAAACCTTCAGGATATGCTAGCCTAGGCAGGTTATAGTTGTAGTTCAAGGTTGAATGTGTCAGCTTCCAAAGCCAAGATTGTTAGGTTCTCCCCATACTATTTAACCCTAAACCTTCATTCTAGCAAACCTCTTTGCCATAACCCCTCATAAACTTCTCCCTCAAAGTAATCCGTCCTTGACCACCTATTTGTAGAGAGACAAGACTCCTAATAGCTCTAATGCTACCAACAAAGGACTCTTAACTTGGGAGCAATTAACAAGGAATGGCAACTCTACAATAATAATGTATCTTGATTGTGGATTGAACATAAACAATCCAAAAATCTGATGATATAAATCCATGTAGGTCTCTCCAAAAAAAGATATTGAAATAAATTTTATTCTCAAAGCTAGGGCTTTGGCAGGATTTTGTAATCAACTATCAAAATGATTGTTCTACACTCATAGGGATCAATTTGATGCACTCGTGATTAAGTCATAGTACCTAAAGTGTCAACTTGGAGGTCTTCATTGTAAACGCTTATAAGAGCAGAGTCAGTGACGTCCTATGTAGCTTTATAAAGTTCACAAGGTAGCAACATTCATTCATGGGGCCTTGTGATCTACCATGCTATCAAGAGCAATCTTGAGCTCTTCCAAGGAGAGGTTAAGATCACAACCATTTATATCCTTGATGGAGAGGGTCACTAGGACCACTTGTATTTTCAATCAAAGCAACGTAGGTGACCACTTGTATTTTCAATCAAATCAACGTAGGTGTATTGAGTTACAAGTTCAGTTGTTTATATTGTTCAACAAATTCATCAAGAGTCTCTTGGTGGCATGTTAGCCTTACCTATGTTAATTTTGAGGGCAAATTTTTTTCTGCTTGTGTTTTTGCTTAATAGACTAAAAAACAATTTAGTGTTCAACTCACTGGAACCTAAAGCCAATCTCAACACGTTTCTAGCTTCAGAAACGTTAAGTATATGCTAGCCTGGGAAGATTGTAATTGTAGTTCAAGGTTGAATGGGTCAGCTGCCAAAGCCAAGTCTATGTCAGTTAAGTTTATCCCTAAGCCTTTCTTCTAGCAACCTCTTTGCCATAACCCCTGGTAAATTTCTCCCTCAAATTAATCATTCCTTGGTCATCTATTTGTAATGGACAAGATTCCTAATAGCTCTAGTGCTACCAACAAAGAAAGTGCTGTTAAGATGGAAACTTAAACCTAGATCTCATCAAAGCAACTACTCCATTCCTACAACTGAAACAAAACTTGGTAACGTTGTAACTGGAGAGGGCAGCATAGCCTAAAACTAAAAAAGGCAGACGATTGTCCAAGTAATACTTGAACTCTCCTATAGATAGTATAGCTCTAACCAATCTGTTCAAAGTTATATCCTTTCCCTGCCCAAAATTGATCAAGTGGACCATTTCTGAGAACACTCCTTTTTGTTATGACAGGGAATAACAAATTTAAGCTCGAGTCTAATCCAGGTTAACTCTCTTAAGTTAATACCATCTGAATAGCAAGCCTCGACACTTTTCTTCTAGATTATCAATCATATTGTAATACTCACAAGAACAGTCATGAAGATTATAGAGCCAAAAAGTTCCCTTATTAAAAGTGCTAGACCACTTTCAAAATTTGTTGCAAGATAGGAAATCTACACTGTAATGGTAAGGACCATCAACCATCTCGTCAAACAAATGAAGCAGGCATCATAAAGCTTACAATTGGACTACTCATTCACACGATGACTAAAATATTTTAAGAACAAATAATTCACAACATTCTTCATTGAAATGAGTTGATAGCTTGGTTTGCTTTTGCAAAGATGGGGCCTTTGCTGACAAGACAAGTCTGCCTTTAGAGGCAGTCGGAACTCTCTTAAGTAAAATAGTAAGCCGCCTAACTAAATGCAAGAGTTGACGACAGACAGCAGAAGAGGCTGAAGATGCTGTGTTTATAGCAAATTGATATCTTTTATGTGTCGTTGCAATTTGGGTGAGTTGTACCTTGAATTCCAATTCAAATGAATAAAGCAGAACTATCCAAACTGCTTTTCAAAAAAGTTAACTGGCAGCTGTATGACTTTGGAGTTACAATAACCCCTTTTGGACTCTTCTTGAGCCAAGGAAACCATAGAATTGTTATAAATTGGAGACTTTACCCGGGGCTCTTTGATGAAAAAAGAGAAGCTATGCATAGGAAAAATCATATTGAAAGAACCAACGAACTCTCACAATCTTTGCGAATGTTTTTAGTGACAAATTCAATGCATGTCTCTTTTTTTTTTTTGGCTAAGATAAGGGTTTTTGTTTAGATCAGATACAGCTTACAATGATGAGCATTCCATCTATCCCCAATTTCTCTCATGAATTTCAGAGGCCAAAAATAGCAGAATCTGGTAGTTCTCTGCCGAGCTATTCCTACTATCTGAATCTCATACTATATATAGTATTCCCTGGCTGCAATATCATATGTACAAAAAGCCAAAAACAGTAATCCATTAAACCTAGCAACAGCCTTGGTTCTGAAACACTTAGACATAGATTACAAAATTCGCTTCTCTCTAATAGAGCTTATCTGTAACCACAAGTCCTCTGGTCGCTAATGAATAGCCATATCATCCCGCGTTCCTTCTGACCTGCCTGCTGGCATGCGTAGACAAGCTTGGTCTTCCTGTTGCTGATGTCCCTTTCAATCTGAGGAAAGTGTGAATCATGTCTCCCTTCGTCCACAGAAACAGCCTGCCACAGATGTTTAAATTCTTTGCATTTACGAGTGACTTTCTCCATGACCTAGCCTCATCCCTACATCTGATTCCGTGCGCGTTTCCTTGTCAATGCTCGCCTTTCCAGCTTTCATGCTTTGGTGCATGGCCTCTTGCCTTGGCCCTACATCTGATTCACTGGATGTCTCCTTGTCAATGCTCAACATTCCAGCTTTCACACAGTGGTAAATATCTCGCAGAACGGAGGATTCCGGATTCGAATCAACATATATCTCTAGCAAACGTGTTTCTGTCGAACGAACAATCGCTATAAAATGCATCTTTGTTTTCAACATTTGCATGCCTCCATTACTCTATACCGAGGAATCACCCTCTTCTCCAAACTAAATCCAAACATTCTTGGATACTTAACAAGATCAGCCAATGTAAGCCCTGCAGAGTTGACCAGAAAATCTGCATGACGCTTCAGATTTTCGTCTGAAAGCCCCAGAATAGACGGTTGCCGATTTGACATTTCTGAAATTTGTTGTTTTGAGAAACCCAAACTACTCAAACACTGCAGTCTTCGTTCTAAGGTTTCTTTCCCTATTCCAAACACTGAACGTAAAGCAACTGCAAACATCTTTGATCCCAGCTTGAACCCCAAATCCTCGGCCTGTTTAAATGACTCCATAACCTTGTCCTCTGAAGTCGTGAGTAGACGAGGCTGTTTCCCCACTAACTCTGATAATACTCGACCCTCAACACCCAATCTGTGCAAAACTGAAAGTGCAGATTTAAGCTTATTTTCACTGGAATCAAATATCTTTGCATCCGTAATAACTAGTTTAGAGATATCCTCTTCCTCCATGAAAGTCCTAAGGAAGCTGAACTTAGACTTTAGGTTTATTTCGGATCTTATAAAGAGGAACTTAGGGTTGCAAAGGACCACCCTTCGAAACTGGGCAGGGGTGGTCAAACCACAGCCCTTTAACAACTCCAAAACTTCTTCCAAATTCTGAGTCGATTTAGCGCTAAGAAATCTGTTGCTATGTCTAAAGGCTTTTGCAATTTCTTCCTGTGTTAAACCGCATTTGTTGACAAGAAATTCCGTAACAACACCCCTGTGTGGCGTTGCGGATGGGCTTACTATTTGAGTGCAGAAATTGGCGAATGTTTTGTGGGGTTTCACAGCAAATGCAAATGCAAGAGAACGAAGCAAATGCATTGACCTTGATAATGGGAGTTCGTTAGTTCTCAGTCGTTTGCACATCATCATCACTGCAAAAGAGGCAATTACCTGAAAGACGCGGCGAGTCGGTATCTGCTCGGAGAAGGTTGAAAAGCGAAGCCCAAGTATTTTGAAGCAGGCCGCATAGGGTTTTATTAGGATTTGGAAACTACCATACACACAGTATGGTCACATGGATAGCCCTCGCAGATAGGACTATAGGACTGACCATATATGCATGATTACGAAAACACATTTACCCTTTATTCAGGGTAAAAAAGATTTTCGCATCGAAGTTTTAAGAGCTTGTCTTTAAAGATTAAGAAATTTTTAAAGATATTGGATGAGTGGATGGAGAAAGTTTTAGTTTTCATGGATCTATATGATCGATACATAAATTTGATCCACCTGTAAGTGATTTAAGTTAATTTAAATTTTAGGGAACATTTTTAGAGTCTTAAAATATCATTACATCTTAGAAATTTTGATTATTTTTAATAGGAGAAAGTTTTAGTTTTCATGGATCTATATGATCGATGCATAAATTTGATCCACCTGTAAGTGATTTAAGTTAATTTAAATTTTAGGGAACATTTTTAGAGTCTTAAAATATCATTACATCTTAGAAATTTTGATTATTTTTAATTTTTATGAAATAAAATAATTTTTTTTTTTTTAATATTGAATAAAAATAAGAATGAAAATCAGTTTGATTGTCGTATTTAGTTTAAGTGAAGTATTAATATTGTTGAATGTTAAAGCAATAAAATTTATTATTTTTTTAAGATGTTAAAACATATTAATAAAAATAAAAATAATTTATTTTTAAAGTCATTATTAAAATATCAAATTGGTGTCCTATCCTTATCATTGTTGGTGAAGGTTATCCACCATGCAGTAGCTTAATGATTGGAAAGTTGTTGCATGGTCTTTGACTTACATATTCATATCGCTCATACCATACATGAGGATCTGACCATCTTAAATGGAGTGACCGTCACCATGTTCTATCACCTCACTGTTTCACAATAAATTGTCTGACCGTCATCGAAGATTGAGTCCAGCAAACGACGAAACCTATCAAATCTACAGAATCCATAATCCCTGATCCACCTTGAATGCGGAAATAAGTTGATAGCCTTCGCCGCCAGGTCTCTGCCTCTTGAGTTGATCGTAGAAATCCTTGATAAACGCATCAACTTTCTCGTTTACATCGAAGTCCCCCACGGCTTTGGCGTTTACATCAGAATTACTCTTCTGAATGTTGAGCTCTCTGTTTTTCTAAGAATTACTCTTCTGAATGTTGAGCTCTCTATTTTTCACATTAGAAAAGCTCCTAGGAATACTCACATCTCTTTCTTTTGCACCATAAAAACTCCTCTGAATACTCATCTCTCTGAGCGCTTTTACCTCTAGTTGATTTGTTTTGGGCGAGTTGTTCGAGCTACTCCTGTGATGATCAGAGTCGTTTCCACTTGACGTTTTTGAATAACAAAGACAAAAAGAAACATAATTTTATCAAATTTCATACGAATACAAATACAAATATATTTTATTGAATAATAAATATGTTTTATTGGATTGATAAGATTTATATATTTCCCTATAAAATATGGATAATAAATATGTTTTATTAGATTGATATGGTATATATATTTCACATGGTATATATATTTCACTACTATGATATGAAAAAAAAAAATTTTAAACATTTTTTAAAATAATAAGATTTAAAATTTTAAATTTTAAATATAAAACACTAATCAAAGTAATTGTTTATCCAATTAAAAGTAGGTGATAAAAAAATGTTTTCTAAAACATATATTTATAGCATAATTTTTTTTTAAATGATTTAACATTTATTTATATTTCCAAACTCATAAGCAAATATTTTCGAAAACATATATATAAAAATATTAAAATATATATGATTTAACATTTATTTATATTTATAAGTTTTAAAAGAAAATGTTTATATACATTGTATAACCGAAAGCAAGAGCTCAATATAAAGTAGAATGAAAATATTAATTTATACATTAAAAAAACACATATAACAAGATTTGGTTATGAGTTTCTTCGAAGATATAGTAGGTTGTGTTCTTAAACAAGTATTATTATTTATTATTAACAAGTTGTAATAGCTTTATAGCTTTAAAAGATGAAGAAACAAATACCTTGTTTATATTGGAGACTGATCGACTCTGACGAAAGATTCTATGGATTGGTTCTAGGGTTACAGGTCTGGCAGCGAGAAGAATGGTAACCAGAGGGGGAGGGAGCGAGACTCCCTCCTACAAGCAAGTTGTGGTGGATAGAGGGAAAAGTACGTGACATAGGGTTTAAGGACCCTTTGACAGGGACCTCGAGGTTGGGGCCAGAGCAACATAATGAGGACAACTAGGGAAAAAAAGAATGAGTGGGGGAGGAGACGAAGGAGGCCCGAAGTAGTACGTCAGATTCGACAAACCCAAGTGGGGGAGGAGGGAACAACCCGTGGAAACCAAAAACATCGTTAATCCCAAAGATTATTCTAGAAGATCCCTAGACCCAACTCTTCAGAGACCAAATGAAGACACACACCTTGATCTACAAGTTTATGGGTTTGTGGCCTACAGAAAAGACCCTGTGTAGCTGGATAAAGTATCAATGGAAGCTGGGTTGAGAAGTAGACCTCCACCTAGGATCAAAAGGATTTTTTACAGCGGTCTTCATGAATTTAGAAGACATAGATAAGATCTTTGAGGGGGGACCTTATTTCCATGCATCAACGGGATTGTAGATGTGACCTTGGAAGGAAAACTTCTCCCCAGAAAAGGAGACCTTTAAATGTGTCCCAGTCTGGCTCAAGTTATACTCCCTCCCGCTGTATTACTGGCTGCCATCCACCTTCAAAGCCATAGGGAACAAGCTGAGGAAATATGTAAAGGCATCTAATGCAACATTAAAAGGGAAGTATACATCCTATGCGAGAATTTGTATAGAGATAGATGTCTCGGGGGCACTACCAGAGGCAATAAGTCTAGAATTTAGGGATGAGGAATGGATCCAAAGCATAGACTATGAACATATCTCATTTAGATGCAGAAGGTGTCATGAACACGGGAACCTACTAAGATAATGCCTGCTAATAAAAAAAACGAAGCAAGAAAACTCAAAACAACACTAGGATGAGGGCAATTTTGTTAGGCCAAACCACAAAGGGAGAGGAAATAGGAAACAAGGAAAACCCCCCACAACGAGCAACCTGGAATCGAGGAATAGATTCGAAAGACAGGGAAACCCAAAACAGGGGGAAGAGGAGGAACATAAAAGGAGAAAGGAAAGGGAGACAAACAAACAGGAAGCAAATAAGACCACAGAGAATCAAAACCCTCAAGGAAATCACAGGCACAGCAAGGGATCAACTGAAGAATGAGACAGAGACACAAATACCCCAATGCATGAGGTAGATGGGGATTCAGAATGACACCGAGCGAGGTTGGAACAAAAGACCCGGACCTAAGAGATATTGTGGAAAGGGAAGGGATAGACCTCCTGAATATACGGGAACAATGGAAAAAGCAAGGAGTCGACAATATACCTAGGGATCAATTGGATCACATCCAATACCTCTTCCTTTTGAGGGAGGAAGAAAAAACCAGAGGAACCAAACACATGCATGGAGAAATAGGAAACCTGGGCATCAAAACAAGAGACGGTCAACCAAAACACTCACCAAAGCAGGAAAGATGGAAGAAAGGGAGAAAATCAAACAGTGTAGCCCTACAGGAATTAGGAGTGCTTCTACTAAACTCATGTAATATCAAAAAGATTTTTCCTAACTCCCCCCCACATGTTTAAAATGAAGGTTATAACTTGGAACATAAGGGGCTTGAAAAATCCTAGAAAACAAATAAACCTAAAAAATAGACTGAAGATGGAACAACCAGATATATCCTTCATTCAAGAGACCAAATGCAATATGGACATAATGGCAATAATAAGTAAGAAGTACTGGAATAGATACAATTTCATGACTATAGATAGTCAAAACACTGCAGGAGGCATTCTCACCCTGTGGAATCCACAAACGATGAATCTACTCTCAACAGAAGCCACTAGGCACTCATTATCTATAAAAATGCAAGCGATAGGGAACATAGAGGAGGTCATATGCACCAATGTATATGGACCCCAGATGTTGGAAGATAAAAGAAGAATGCTCCTAGGCTTAGAAAACCTAAGGGAGCGGAATAGTAACCTTCATTGGATTCTAGCAGGAGACTTCAACATTATAGCCACCCTGGATGAGAAAAAAGGGGGCAATAGAAGATTGGACGGATATGCTGAAGAGTTCACAGCTTTCATTGAAAGAATGGAACTAGTGGACATTAGGATTAGTAATGGACAATTTCCCTGGAACAATAAAATAAATCTACACCACCAGGTGGCTACAAGGCTAGACAGGTTTCTAGTCTCGGAATCTATAATCTTGCAAGGTTTAGCTCTGGAAGGTAGCATCCTCCCCTGGGGGGGCTCGGACCACTGGCCAGTTCGATTGGAGGAAAATTTTCAGGAAACACCAAAGAACATGCCTTTTAGATTCGAGAAGTTCTAGATTGACCACCCAACCTTCAAGGAGAACATCAAAGCTTGGTGGCAAGAGGAGACCCAGAAACAAGGGACAAAAATGTTTAGACTTCAAAAAAAACTCAAGCACATAAAGGAGAAACTCAAGAAGTGGAACAAAGAAGTTTTCGGGAACATAGACCAGGATAAAAAAATTGATAGAGTAAAGAATGGAAAGGCTTCAGGAACAGTGCATTCAAGAAGGATACACCGAGGAAAGGAAAAAAGAGGAGAACCAATTACTCCAAGATTGAGAAGCCAGATGTAAGCAAGAAGAGACCTTGTTGAGACAAAAGTCTAGAGTTCAGTGACTTAAGGAAGGGGAGAGAGATATTAAGTTCTTCCACAAATCAACTATAGAAAAAAGATCTCATAACAAAATTTTGAAGATCAGGGATCAGGATGGGATAGAGAGAGATTCCCACCAGGACATTGAAAACTCTCTAGTCAAAAATTTCTAGGAGACAGCCAAAGAACCCAACCTGGACCAGACTGAAGCAATCCAGAGGATTGTAAGGCATATCCCTAAGTTGGTAATGGAGGAGAAAAATGTCAACCTTTGCAAACCCATATGAAAGGAAGAAGTCGACCAAGTGATACAAGAGATGCCAAATGGAAAGGCCCTAGGCCCAGATGGTTTCACAGTGGACTTTTTTAAAGCTTGATGGGATGTGGTTAAGTATGATATTTATGGTATAGTAGAGGACTCTAGATGCTCATTCTCAATCCTGAAAGCCCTGAATGCCACGATGATCACTTTGATCCCAAAAGAAAATGAAGCCACGACTCCTAATCACTATAGATCGATAGCCCTGTGCAATGTGGTGTATAAGATAATTTTGAAAGTAATAACAAATAGATTGAAACCCCTACTCCCCACTCTGATCTCAAAGGAACATGCGAGATTTGTGGAGGGGAGGTAGATACTGGATAACATCATATAAGCCCATGAAATAATACACACCCTGAAAAGTAAAAAGAAAGCAGGGATGTTAATCCAGTTGGATTTTTCCAAAGCGTATGACAAAATAAGCTGGCATTATGTGGAGAAAACGATAGAATCCTTTGGGTTTGACTAACACTAGATTAAATGGGTAATTAACTTAGTCTCTACAACTAGTTTCTCGCTACTAGTAAATGGAGCACCAGCCAAACCATTCTACCCCTCTAGGGGTATAAGACAAGGGGACCCTTTATCCCCTTTCCTATTTATTTTAATGATGGAAGGGATAAGTAGAAGCATAAGGACAACAACGGTCGAAGGAAAAATCAAAGGCCTAAAACCATTTGAAGATTGTCCAACCTCAACACACCAACAGTTTATGGACGATACCATGCTCCACGAAATTCCCACAGTCAAGGAAGGAATGGCGTACAAATTTTTTTTAACAGAGTTTGGAGAAGCCTCTGGGGCTGAAATAAACCACTCTAAATCTATGATCTACTTTTTTAACACAAATCTTGCAGCCCAAAGGAACCTGGCCAACATTTTGGGGTTTGAGAGGAAAACACTCCCAACGAAGTATTTGGGGGTGCCCCTAACGGACAAGGCTTGTAGGAATACAACGTGGGAAGGGATCATCAACAAGCTACAAGAGAGGGTTAAAAATTTGACTTACATAACTCTTAACCTAGTAGGTCAGTTAATCTTAACAAAAGAAATCCTACAAGCAATCCCAACCTATCTTATGTCGGTTTTTCCAGCCCCAAAAGACATCTTACAAAAAATCGAGCAATCTAGAGAGACTTCCTTTGGAGAGGAGTTGAGGATAAAAAGAAATGGGCTCTAGTGGCTTGGGAAAAATTGTGCAGACCAAAGAACAGAGGGGGCCTTGGGCTACAAGACCCTTAATTAACAAATGATGCCTATGGGGAAAAACTATGGTGGAGATGGGTAAAAGATAACTCAGTGCCATGGGTTAAGATGTGGAAAGGAAAACATGCCCTAGGTGTCAACCCCCATGAGATGATCAGGTTCACGGGTACAGGGGAAGGTTCAACCATTTGGAATCTAGCCTGGATAAATAAAAAATGGATACAGGGTCACAGTTTTTGGGAAATTAGGAATGGGAAAACAATGAGATTATGGGAAGATGCTTGGCAATAGGAACCCAGAATGGAAAACTGGGATAGAGAGGTTATCAAGAAAGAGATGATTGGGGAAGGGAAAACGAAAGTCTATCATTACTAGAAACAGAGGAAGGAGAATGCCAGATGGATAATTTGGGACAACATACAACCACAAAACAGATCCCAAGAAGCCCCGATGGTAAAAGAGATCGAGGAGGAATTGGGAAAGAGGAAAATTTGGGTCTCGGATGAGGAGGATCAATTAATATGGGGAAGGAAAAATGGAGGGTAATTCAATCTAAAAGAAGTCTGACACTATATAGTAGGACAGGACCAAGAAAATCCAGAACCCCCCTAGGAGAGGCTCTGGAATTTCCCTCAATGGCCCAAGATTAAAATGTTTAAATGGTTGATCTTACACAAGAAGATACTGACCTGGGAGAACCTAGAAAATAAAGGATTCAATGGACCCTCAAGATGTCATCTGTGTGAAATCCAAGAAGAAACGAATGATCACCTCCTAGATGAGTGCAACTATACAGCCTATGGTCACTGTTGGACACCAAGCTCACTAAATCCACTGTCTTCCACCCCCAAATGGATGGCCAAACTGAGTTCGTCAACAAGATGATAGTGCATGTCTTGCACATGTACAATTCTAAGCATCCACGCACATGGGATGAGAATCTTCCCTATGTTCAAAATAGTTAAAACATAGCCATACATAGCTCAACTGGTCATAGCCCCTTTCAGGTGGGGTTGGGATTTCAACCCTTGGGTCCCATGGATGTTGACCTTGGTAACTATGACCTCAGGAACTATGAGTTGTGGAGATATGACCTGTGGAGATATAACCTGGTCATAGTTATAGAGGTCATAGTTCCACAAGTCATTGTTCCATAGGTCATAGTTCTTGGGGTCATAGTTCCAAAGGGAGTAGTTCTAGAGGTCATAGTTCTATAGTTCAAGGTTCCAAAAGGTGTAGTTCCAGAGGTTATAATTCAATGGGTCATAATTCCAGAGGTCATAGTTCTTAGGGTCATAATTCTCGAGGCTTCTATATATGCGCATATACAGAAGCTCTATATATGGAAGATAGCTTTCGTATATGCACATTTTCGCTTCTGCGAATGCGCATATACAGAAGAGAGTACAAAAGAGAGCTTATGTATATGCGCATCTACGGAAGGTGTTATCTCTTTGTAAACTTCGTTCGGTTGAGAAAAAAATGACAGAGGCAACCTACAAACCAAATTTGAGACCCGAAACTAGCCTTTTGGACCTGGAGAGGGCTCTCTCGAGAGACTTTGTCTCGATACGGGATATGGCTTTAAACTGTCAGCTAGATTTAACACCTTTAAATAATAATTTATGTTTCTATTGGCGCAAGAGAGTGGGACCTTGGTCTATGGAGTCGATTTAATAAAACAATAGAAACAAATGACTTGGTGATTGAACTTGAGAGGATAAAGGCTAAGCGAGCAACAATCTTCAGTTAAAAATTGTTGTGTGTGGCAAGGGGAAAAACACGTGAAGCAACTCGAAGCACTGCCGAGGATGAATTCAGAGTTAACTTAGAGGAAAGACGATTTGTTTGAATGGCGCGAATCCTAGGGTGCTACGCAGCAAATCCTAGGTTCGAAAATATGTTCCGATTAAGACAAAAATAGATACGAAATAAAGAATACAGGAAGTACTACTACACAAATAAAGGAAACAATACATCCAACTACTACAATTAGAATATTTTCATCAAAGGTTCAAGACTTTTCCATTAAATTTCGATCGAGCTCAAAACTACATTCAATAGTCACTGTCTACACCAGTTTTTCTGACCAACCTGGCTTACATTGAAAATATAAAATATATGGGCAAGGGCGTCGCTTGGACTGCCCTTCTCTCTAGCTACTATCCCTAGAATTTAGGAAACTGTATGTTCTCTGTTAAGTGACTTTTCATATGAAGCCTTTCCAAAAATAGAAACCAACTGTATTTGGTCGCATCATAACCGCTGGTCTTTTCCACGGGGTTGAGTTATCAGCAAGATCTCGTCATGGAGAGAGTGATGTGTCGATGCCTTCCTTTGACAGGGTATTTGAATGATCCAGTTCTCTATCACACTCCCGCCATCTAATGTAATGGCCCTGATCTCTGTCACGTGCTCATTTGTTGGGGTGTGTACGTGGCGAGTGACTGCTGACTGTCGTAGTCGTTACCAAATGACAAAACCGTATGAGGGTGATGTCTTCTCCAAAACTATCAAAATCTGCGCCACGTTTTAGAATACAAGAATGAACTTGGTTAATCATGTTTCTTCTGCGCGCTGACCAGAGCCACACAGGCCTTCTCCTCGACTACTTCACCTTCTCTGAACTGCTTCGCATTCCTTTCCTCTGACCTCCTTTGTGTTTCACGTAGTTGTACAATTGTATCCTGTGCATCTTTGAGTTGTCTCTTGAGCCACGTTACATTTCCTTTGCGACCTTGTGATGTCGACACTTCAAGGGTCTTCGCTGCTAACTGTCATCTTAGTTATATGTTTTCCTGGTAAAGTTCGATGATAGCGAGTTGCGCTTGCTTCAGTTGCTAAGATGCCTCTCGAACATCTGTGCCTCTGGCGTCTGTCCTCCTCGTTTTGCTCCAGATTTCTTGACTTGTACCTTCGACAAGTTCCAGCTGAATAACGTGCATAAGTAATTCTTCGGCATTCAACCTTACGCGTGGTTCGCTCGGGACTCGTGTTTCCCCAGCTTCCTTGTTCTTCTTTGGCCTGCCCCTTTGGGGTATTTTTTGTTGGGGGGACAGGGCTTCTGACATCTTTCCTTCTTGCATAGCCTCTTCCACTCCAGTGTTGGCATGATGTGATATTACCCTTTCCATGGGTAGAGGGAAATCTCCTTTTGGATCCTTAGGGATGCCCGCTGTGAGCAAGAACGAATCCCAGTTGCTTCCCAACTGTCTTAATTCTTCAACTACCAGTAAATTAATTAGCGAGAAATGAGAGAGTTTCCTTTTCGATTGTTCCACTTCAGCCAGGGCACTCTCCGCCATCTCTCGAAGGTTCTGGTGTAAGAAAAATGGGTAGATTTAATGGTCTCCTTCCTGTGAAGAGCATCAACAATCTAATGTGATGAGAATGTATCATGTCGAACCTCCCTTCATAGGTGAAATATTTCCTAATTACTTCAAGTAGTTTCTGAAAAGGCTCCTGCAAATATCTACTTGGAACGCATGTCTCAAATTTCCCACCCAAAAAATCTCGCTTGATGAAGTCTTCATAGCACTGTGCGTCCAAGGGCATGCCTTTAAACCACCTTTCGTCATGCAGAGGGATCTCTGTTGCGGTTGACAGAGTTTCCTCGGTTACCTGGAAAGTGACACCTAAGATCACCGTGCAATATCCATCGAAATTGAGTGTGAACTGCTCAGCTAGTCTCATATTGAATCCTTGAAATTTCCTACAAAAGGCCATGCAACCAAACTATTCAAAGGACACTCTAACCTCCAGGTCTTCATTGATCAACATCAATTTTTGGGGCTCGGGCCCAGTGCTTCTGACAGTTCGCGTGCCCTTCCTTATGTTCTGGGAGGTTGCTATGGTGCAACGCGTGTTTTCCTGCGCGCAGTGGATCAGGCATGGGCCCAAGGTAGTATTCTTGATGAACCTAGGCTTGCGAGAAGAATTGCAAATAGTGCATAATCTTGACTGGTGAATAGAATGCATGCAAAACATCTAGAATTTATAACAGAGCGGGAGGGAGGTAGAATCATGCTAGGGAACATTGAATTCATGGTGATTGGATGTCTCAAAGTGAACTGAAGATTTTCCGCAGCACATCCGTGCGACGAGTACACTTCGGAGCGTGCACAGTACAACTGATAAGGGTTGCAGGGCATACATGATACGAGCACTGTGATTTTTCATTCTTCTAGCCTTCATAATGAACTGATGATGGTCACTGCATTTGTCGGTGCGACTTTTATTTAACAACTTGCCTCAACCCTTGGCACATAAAAACTTCTTTTTCTGATAGGACCCGACTCTTTGGGAACAAATTCGTACCATTTACACATGTTTTGACTCTGACATCCCTTCTCGACTCTAAGGGCCAACCAACCACTTGCTAACCTCGACCCCTTTGCTGTTCAGTACCTGACCTCACATGCTTTGACACACGGACTTTGACTCGACTAAGACTGACCCTTACTAAAAAGAGGAATGACGGTGCTAACGGTTGGCTCCAACGGGGATGTTATCCTCCCAATGAGGTAGCAAAGAACAACAGACCAGGTGCCTGACCATTGGGCCTTATTTGAATTTCATACACTGAAACATGAAAAACAACAATGCAACCTCAACTTATTGACACAGTTTCTAACAGACTCAGCATAAACTCAGGGCCTTCACTTCGGGCTTCAATTTTCTGCTGACACACTAACTCGAAACACCTATCTTCAAAAAAAATTAAAATGACTATTTACAATGACATGTGACTTGAACGGACTTCATTGCACTAGATAGTGTTTGAGGAACCTGTCGTTTACAAGACCCCAACCAATGCATTCTCCATCAAGCTCTTCTAGAAAATAAGCATTGTTCCCGCGAAATGCACTGATTCTGAATGGACCCATCCAAAGATGATCAAACTTTCCGTGATTTCCTTTATCTTTGTTCCTCGCGTCCCATTTTAGCACCAAGTCCTGCATCTTGAAATCCTCCTGCTTAGAATGCTTATCGAAGGTTTTCTTCATCCTTTCCTGGTGGAGTTGTGATCGATTTTACACCTGCTCCCTCATCTACTGTGTGTGAATCAGTTGATTTATTCTCCTTTTCGTGTCGTCTGGCTCGACTTCCTGCTTCAGCAGCAAATTCCTGACGGGCAAACCTAGTGAGGTGGGGAAAACCGCATCTGCGCCATACATGATCTGGAATGGAGAGATCGAGTTGGACTTCTTGGTGGTGACCATGTCTATCCATAGCGCGTAAACAAGTTTTTTATGCCAGGCCTTCTTGTTGTCTTGCAGGAGTCTCTTGATGATCCTAGTCAAACTTTTATTCAACGATTCTACTAACCCATTTCCCTATGGGAAATATGTTGTAGAGTGTCCCACGGTTATATTGTAATCCTAACAAAACTTCTCCATCTTCTTGGACTTGAATGCGACAACGTTATCTGTTATGATCTTGATAGGGCATCAAAATCTCGACAGGATGTTTGTCTCCAGAAATTGAATGATGACTGTGTCCTTAGCCTTCTTCGTTGGAATTGCTTCTATCCATTTCGTGAAGTAATCTATGGCTGTGAGTATCCATCTGTGCTGCGCCGAGGATGGCGGATTTATTTCCCCTATAAAATCCAAGCCTCATTGCATGAAATGTGCTTCAACTGAGATCGGTTTCAGTGGCAAGGGTTGCAGCTTTCTCCTTCCATCGAAAATATGACACTCATGACAATAGGAAACTTCTCTGTACACGTCAACGAAGATGTTGGGCCAATAGTAACTCTCTCTTAGGATTTTGTGCACGATGGTTTTCCAGTAGTGATGTCCTCTGTAGTCGCCTTTGTGGAATTCCTAAATACCTCGTTTTGCGTTGTCTTCCAGTAAACAACTCAGCAATATCCCTCCAGAATCTTTCTAATACAGGGAGTTATCCAAGATGCAGAACCTAACAACTTTGAGCTTCAAGAATCTGGCCTTGGTCTTACTTAAACCCAGAGGGGCTTGCAGATTTCTCAACACATAGATTATGTCTGTATACCACGATGAATCGACGAACTTCTGAGACACCTGTGCAGTTGTTTCTTCTTGAGGATTCTTTGACAGATTGGCGATGAAGTTGATTCCCAAAGCGTTGTAGTCTGACTGCACCATCAGCTTTGCAAGGCTCTGACCCTTAATCAAATTCATGGGCTTGATTTTGAGGTCGTATTCTAGCATGGATGCTATCCACTTGCCTCTCCTTCCCTCAGGGTCAGGCTGAGTCAGGATATCCTTGACTGAGTTGTTGTGCATGTAAGCGATAATGTGGGAGTGTAATATGTACGTTTTGAACTCCTTTATGGATTTTACTAAGGCGTATGCTTGTTTCTCCATAATGTCGTACCTTAGTGGATAATCCCTCAACGTCCTACTAAAATAGGCTATAGGCTTCTCAAGTTTCTGATCGTCTTTCCATAACAAAACGTCGTCAATTGTATGCTCCGAGGCAAATGAGAACAAGATGAAGTCTTTTGTGAAGTCTGGGCTGGACAACATAAGAGCTTTAGTCAGCGCCACCTTGATATCTTCAAATGATTTCATGGTTTCCGGGTTCCACTTGATCTTGTTCCCCTTTATGAGCATGCAGGTGATATGTTTTATAATTTATGTTAGGTTCGGGATGAATCTTCTCAAGAAATTTACCTTTCCTAGGAAGGATTGCACTTCCTTCTTAATGTGTGGAGTGTTGATTTTCAATATTCCTTCAACCCTGCTGGGGTCTGTCTTAATACCCTCTTTCGAGATGATGTGCCCCAACAACTTCCCTTCTTGCATCCCAAAATGTGACTTTTTTGGATTCAATGATATGCCGAATTTCCTGAATTTTTGGAAAACCTTCTTTAGATGCCCAAGGTGTTGTTCGTCGGATTCAGAGTATACCATGATGCCATCCAAATAGATCACAATAAACTTATCCTTTTTTTCAACAAATGCTATGTCCATCACCCTCTGGAAGGTAGCTCCGATGTTCATCAGGCCGAAAGGCATATTAGCATACATGAACGTTCCCCATGGTGTCGTAAAAGTCATTGTTTCCCTGTCATCCAGGTGTACCATGATCTGATTATAACCTGAAAAATTGTCCAGCATGGACATCTTCTATGACCCCACTACCTTTTGAAAAATATAGTCCATTTTAGGGAGTGGGTAGTGGTCCTTGAGGGACACTTTGATCAAGTTTCGAAAATCCACACACAATCTTATTTGGCCACTCTTTTTTCTTATAGGCACCAGGTTAGCAACCCATTTCGAATACCGCAAAGAAACAACAATTTTAGCTTCGAAGAGTTTCTTTACCTCTTTTTCGATTAACGACAACAGCAGGGGATTTATCCATCTCAAATTTTGTTTGAAGCGCCTCTAGTCTTCTTTGAGAGGAATGATGTGTTGAATCACTTTGGTGTCATAAACCTTTAAGTCATCATAACTCCAAGCGAAAATGCTGGGGAAATCCTTCACGACCTTGATGTAATCTTGTTTTACCTCTGGACTGAGTGTTTTCGACAATTTGATTATTTTCGGGTTCTCCCAAGTCCCGATGTTACAATCTTCGAAATCCTCATCGTTTGCAGTGATCTTGGGATTTCTAGCCACATTGTTTTCATCAAAAAACTTTTCCAATGGAACTAGCCCCTTTGGGATGATGTTATTTTTCAATTGTACTATATCTCTTCCCGCTATTTGGTTCTGGAAAGGGTCGTCATTATTGCATGCATATGCACTCCCATCTTCGTCGCAACAACACACTCGCCATCAATGTTTATGTTAGCGAACTCATCGCTCATATGGAGAAATCACTTCACTTGTTTGTCATCCTCAAACACCTGCCAATATTTGATATTATCAGGCATTGTCGTCCTGTGTTTGACTTCGATCTCGTATTTTCTGTTGGGAAAGATGGGAATTTGAAAAACCAAGGCCGAGGTAGCCAGTGCATCGACGATATGATTTTTCCCCCTCGGGATAGCCAATAGATTATACTCCGAGAATTATTCGAGGAGGTCTAGCACCAAGTTCCTGTACGCTCTCAACCTGGGGTGTTTGGATTGATGTATGCATTTCACTTGGTTTATAACCAACTCGAAGTCCCCATGCACTGCTATCCTCTTTGCCCCCAATTATTTTAAAACCTTCAGGCCCAAGATCAGTGCCTCATACTCAGCCATGTTATTTGTACAGTTGAAAGTGAGCTTGTATGAGCAGAGTTTTGTGCCCACTTTGGGAGGGATTATCCAAATGCCGGACCTTGCCCCTTCTCTTCTAAAAACATCATTTAAACTCGTGTTCCATATCTCGTTCTCCATGTAGTTACTTGGGTTGGTTCACTCTGTTGCTCGTCGGACAGTTTTATCATCGACGGTCATGATGGTCGTCAGCTCTTCCTCCTAAAAGCTCAGGTCATTGTAGAATATGGAGGAGCCAACCTCAGTGTCGACGGAGTAGATTGGATGGTTATTTGGCTACGTCTTACTTCTTACCATGTACTTAAGTAGTAATTCTCTGTATAATCGTCTCTCCTGGCCAAAAACATGAATGGTAGCATACGACATGTACATTTGCAGAGTTCCCTTTAACTTCGCAACCCACGACCTGGATAACATTATTCCAAACTTAGGGGGTATGTCTACCACGACCACGTCCATAACCATGTTCTTCAAAGGGATTTGGGCCAATGACACGACCAAGTCTTTGATGAGACCCAAGCACTTGACTTTCCTTGAATCAAAAGAAAACAGGTCCTTATAGGGCCTAGTGATGTCCAAACCCAACTGGTCCATGATCACCTTGTTAGAATATGAATGGATGTGCTCATTTTACCATTGACAATATCACTATTGTCACCCAACTATAGGTTGAATCCACCCTCCGAGCACCTTAACCTTGACAGAGAATCACTCCGGAAGCAAACCCTAGGCTAGATAGCCAAACAAAGGGTAGTGCACATTTCCCCAAGGACGACGCATCAATAAGAGCTGATCAGATAGTCCAAACCCTAACCAAGAGATAGTCCAATCCAAACGTGATCTACTAGCTGCAGTGGCTGTAATGGAAACTCTCCTCCAAACCTGCACACAAAATTGGGCATTGCAGTGCGCACAAGTGCTACTCTGTAATTCTGAGACTACCTGCGAGAATGAAGACTGGCCCCCTGTATTTATAGTAATTCTGGATAACTTCCTGGGCCGACTTCTGATTCTAGGTATCTTTCTGTTCAGTATATATTATTTCTTCTGGCCTACTTCTTCTCTTGGAGGCTAATAACCTGATACAAGTTATCTTCTTGAGCCGACATGTCTTCTAGGGTTATTAGCCAACTCATTAGGGTTTCTTCTTGCTTCCCGTAATATTCTATTCTCGTCAGGTTTACACGTGGAGGTAAATACCTCCCGCAGCTACCATAATATCAACACTCCCCCCTAGATAGGGAGGTATACCATTCACCCGGTAGCATCAACATAGTTGTATAAACTATCTCATGACTAGATCATGAGAACC
>JASDQU010681709.1:470-12172 GCA_032191745.1 Picea mariana | reverse complement strand
GGAAAGACGGTTTTTCTGAATGACACGAATCCTAGAGTGATGCGCAGTGAATCCTAGGTTCAAAAATACTTTCTGATTCAAACAAAAATAGATACGAAATAAAGAATATAGGAAGTACATACGCAAAGAAAGGAAACAATGCATCCAACTGCTACAATTAGAATCTTTTCATCAAAGCTTCAGGACTTTTGCATTAAATTCTGATCGAGCTCAAAACTACATTCAATAGTCACTGTCTACACTAGTTTTGCAACCAACCTGACTTACATTGAAAAGATAAAATATATAGGCAAGGGCACCGCTTGGACTGCCCTGCTCTCTAGCTAATATCCCTAGAATTTAGGAAACCGACTGTTCTCCGTTAAATGACTTTTCGTATGACGCCTTTCCAGAAATAGAAACCAATTGTATTCGGTCACATCATAACCACTTGTATTTTCCATGGGGTTGAGTTATCAGTAAGATCTCTTCATGGGGAGAGTGATGTGTCGATGCCTTCCTTTGACAGGGTATTTGAACGATCTAGTGCTCTTTCAAACTCCCACCATCTACTGTAACGACCCTGATCTCTGTCACATGCTCATTTGTTGGGGTGCATACGTGGCGAGTGACTGCTGACTGTCGCAGTTGTTACCAAATGACAAAACCGTCCGAGGGTGACGTCTTCTCCAAAATTGTCAAAATCTACGCCACGTTTTAGAATACAAGAATGAAGTTGGTTAATCATGTTTCTTTTGCATGCTGTCCAAAGCCGCACAAACCTTCTCTTTGGCTGCTTCACCTTCTCTGAACTACTTCACATTCCTTTCCTCTGACCTCCTCTGTGTTTCGCACAGTTGTATGATTATATCTTGTGCATCTCTGAGCTATCTCTTGAGCCAAATCACATTTCCTTCGTGACCTTGTGATGTCAGCACTTCAAGGGTCTTCACTGCTAACTGTCATCTTAGTTCTCTATTTTCCTGGTAAACCTCGATGATAGTGAGGTGCGCTTGCTTCAGTTGCTGAGATGACTCTCAAACATATGTGCCCTTGGCGTCTGTCCTCCTCGTTCTGCTCCATCTTTCTCGACTTGTACCTTTGACAAGTTCCAACCGAATAACGCACATAAGTAATTCTTCGGCAGCCAACCTTGCGCGCGGTTCGCTTGGGACTCGAGTTTCCCCAACTTCCTTGTTCTTCTTTGCCTTGCCCCTTCTCCAGGGTATTTTCTGTTGGGGGGACAGGGCTTTCAACGCCTTTCCTTCCTGCGCAACCTCTTCCACTCGAGTCTCTGCGCGATTTGATATTACCCTTTCCATGGGTAGAGGGAAATCTCCTTTCGGATCCTTTGGGATGCCCCCTGTGAGAAAGAACGAATCCTAGTTGCTTCCCAACTATCTTAATTCCTCAACTACCAGCAATTTAATCAGCGAGACATGAGAGAGTTTCCTTTTCGATTGATCCAATTCAACTTGGGCGTTGTCTGCCATCTCTTGGAGGTTCTGGTGTAAGACAAATGGTAGATTTAATGGTATCCTTCCTATGAAGTGCATCAATAATCTAATGTGATGTGAATGTATCCTGTCGAACCTCCCTTCACAGGTGAAATATTTCCTGATTACTCCAAGGAGTTTCGGAAAAGGCTCCTGCAAATATTTTCTTAGAACGCTTGTCTTGACTTTCCCACCTAAACACTCTCTCTTGATGAAGTCTTCATAGCACCGTGCATCCAAGGTCATGCCTTTAAATGACCTTTCACCGTGTAGAGGGATCTCTGTTGTGGTTGAGAGAGTTTCCTCGATTACTTGGAAAGTGACACCTGAGATCACCGTGTGGAATCCGTCGAAACTGAGTGCGAACTGCTTGGCTAGTCTCATATTGAATCCTTGAAATTTCCTACAAAAGTCCATGCACCTGAACTGTTCAAAGGACGCTCTAACCTTTGAGTCTTCGTTGATCAACGTCACGTTTTGGGGCTCGGGCCCAACACTTCTGAAACTTCGCGCGCCCTTCCTTATGTTCTGGGAGGTTTCCATGGTGCAACACGTGTTTTCCTTGCGCACGGTGGATCAAGCATGGGCGCAAGGCAGTAGTCTTGATCAACTTGGGCTTGCGAGAAGAATTGAAAACAATGCATATGCTTTATTGGTGAATAGAATGCATGCAGAACATCCAAAATTTATAACAGAGAGGGAGGGAGGTGGAATCATGCTAGGGAACACTAAATTCATGGCGATTGGATGTCTCGAAGTGAACTGAAGATTTTCCGCAGCACATCCGTGCGATGAGTACACTTTGGAGTGTGTAAAGTACAATTGATAAGGGTTACAGGGCATACATGATACGAGCACCGTGATTTTTCATTCTTCCATCCTTCATAATGGACCGATGATGATCACTGCACTTACCGATGCAACTTCTATTTAACAACTTGCCTTGACCCTTGGCACATAAAAAATTCCTTTTCTGACAGAACCCGACTCTTTGGGAACAAAATCGTACCATTTACACATGTTTTGACTCTAACATCCCTTCCGAGCTCCAAGGGCCAACCGACCACTTGCTGACCTCGACCCCTTTGTTGTTCAGTACCTAACCTCACATGCTTTGACACATGGACTCTGACTCGACTAAGACCAACCCTTACTAAAAAGAGAAATGGTGACGCACAAAAGGAAAAAATGCGCATATATGGAAGCCAAAATGCGCATTTACGGAAGCCAAAATGTGCATATATGGAAGCTATCTTCCGTATATGTGCATTCTATCTTTCGTATATGAGCATTTTGGCTTCCATAAATGTGCATATATGAAAGCTCTATATACGGAAGAGAGCTTCCGTATATGCGGATTTTGGCTTCCATAAATGTGCATATATGGAAGGCAAAATGTACATATACTGAAGAGAACTTCCATAAATGTGCATTTTTGTTTTCCGTAAATGCACATTTTTTCCTTTCGTAAATGCACATTTTTTCCATATATGTGCATATACGGAAGCCAAAATGCACATATATGGAAGCTATCTTCCGTATATGCGCATTCTATCTTCTGTATATGTGCATTTTGGCTTCCATATATGCGCATTTTGGCTTCCATAAATGTGCTTTGTAAATGCGCATATACAGAAGAGAGATTTACGAAAGCCAAAATGTGCATATATGGAAGCTCTCTTCCATATATGCACATTTTGGATTCCGTAAATGTGCATATTTTCCTTCCGTAAATGCGTGCATATACGAAAGCTCTCTTCTGTATATGCGCATTTTGTCTTCTGTATATGCACATTTACGGAAGCTCTCTTCCGTATATAGAACTTCCGTATATGCGCAGTTTGGATTTCATAAATGTGCATATACAGAAGCCAAAATGCACATATACGGAAGCTCTCTTTCGTATATGCGCATTTTGGCTTCCGTATATGTGCATTTTTTTCTTCCGTAAATGCGCATATACGGAAGCCAAAATGCGCATATACGAAAGAGAGATTTCGTATATGCGCATTTTGGCTTACGTATATGCGCATTTACAGAAGCCAAAATGTGTATATATGGAAACTATCTTCCGTATATGCACATTTTGGATTTCGTAAATGCGCATATATGGAAGCTCTATATACGGAAGAGAGCTTCCGTATATGCGCATTTTTGCTTCTGTAAATGCATGTATACGGATAGAAAAATGTACATATACGGAAGAGAGCTTCCATAAATGTGCATTTTTGTTTTCCGTAAATGCAGATTTTTTCCTTCCGTAAATGCGCATACATTGAAGCTCTCTTCCGTATATGCACATTTTTCCTTCTGTATATGTGCATTTTAGCTTTTGTAAATGCGCATTTACGGAAGCCAAAATGCGCATATACGGAAGAGAGATTTACGGAAGCCAAAATGTGCATATACGGAAGCTCTCTTCCGTATATGCGTATTTTGGATTTCGTAAATGCACTTTTTTTGCTTCCATAAATGCGTGCATATACATAAGCTCTCTTCTGTATATGCGCATTTATGGAAGCTATCTTCTGTATATGGGCATTCTATCTTCTGTATATGCGCATTTTGGCTTTCGTAAATGCGCATATACGAAAGCTCTATATACGAAAGAGAGCTTCCGTATATGCACATTTTGGCTTTCGTAAATGCGGATATGTGGAAGCCAAAATGCGCATATACGGAAGAGAGTTTCTGTATATGTGCATTTTGGCTTCTGTATATGCACATTTACGAAAGCCAAAATGCGCATATACGGAAGCTCTATATATGGAAGAGAGCTTCCGTAAATCCACATATACGGAAGACAAAATGCGCATATACAGAATTATGACCCCACGAATTATGAATCCAGGAAATATGACCTCTTGAACTATGACCATGGTCACCATGTTCTGTCACACAATATGCAATAAATTGTCTGACCGTTGTCGTAGAATATTAAATTAAATGGCGAAATTGATGGGCATATGCATTAATTGATATGACAAGGTTTGTGTGGTGACTACAAACACGTAATTGTGCTATTGAGTTGAAACGATATGGAGATGTACCATTCGGTCAGATCAATTTGATTCCGGTGCAAGAGTTGGAAGCTCAAACTTAATTAAACCAACAACTTATTTGTCAATCTCTCCTATAATTGCACACAATTAATAAATACCCTCGATAATTTTTTTTATGACAAGTAACAAAAATCTTCAAACATAATTCTTTATCTGATTTTAGTCTACACTTGTCCCCTCCGAATTTTATATGACAAGGTTTGTTTTAGGTTTTGGATTTTTTTTTTTATCAAATTTTTATCATTTCATTATTTTATATGATTTACTCTAAATGTATTATATTTTGGATTTTCAGAGGGTATTATTTTTAATAATTTTTGTTTGAAATTCGAACAAGAATTATTGAAATTGTATATTTGATTTGTTAAATTTATATAATTTAGTATTTCAGAACACTAAATCCATTTATATATTAGAAAATGCAAATTGCACAATCTAATTTTAATAATAATTACTTGAAATTGTATATTTGATTTGTTAAATTTACATAATTTAACATTTTAGAATACTAAATCCATTTATACATTAGAAAATGCAAATTTCACCATCTAATTTTAATAATTACTTGAAAAAATTCAAAACTTACAAACATTTAAATTACATCATTTTTATACCACAAAAACCAAACATTTTTATAACATAAACACTATTAGTTTTTAGAACCACATAAATTTATATAATCAAAATTAAGGTTACCTACAACATCCAAGTTTTTATATAATTAAAATTAACTTTACCCACAACATCCAAGTTTGTAGGAACACATAAATTTTTATAATTAAAATTTATAATAATATAAAATTCATATATAATATGTATAGAAAACGTTTTTATAAAAATATAATATATATTTTAAATTATTATTAAAAAAATTATAACATTGGAGATTAAAAGAATATATATTATAAAAATAAAAAATAAATATATTTTTTAAATTATAAACATTAAATTTTAATTTTTTTAATAAAATTATAAACGATTATGAATTTAAAGAATTTAAACATTTTGTATAAAATAATTATATAAAGAGAGTTAGTCTTAATAATGATTACATGAATTTAAAGAATTTAAACATTTTGCATAAAAGAATTATATAGAGAGAGTTAGTCTTAATAATGATTACAAGAGATATTTGTTTTTTTTTGCTCATTTGAGACATCTAGCAAGAATGAGAGTACCTCTTAAAAATCACCAACAAACCATTTTAAATGATATGATTTTTTTTTTAAATAATAATGATGATTCAACTTATATTCATTAATAGAAACTAATAATAGTTATAAGTGAGTTATGACGATTTTTACCACCTTTAAATAAAAAATCATAAAATTTAAATTTCAAAATATACAATAAAAAATCATAGAAAAATTCAAACTAATTAATTTAATTCATTGATATCAAGAATAATGAACAAAGATACCCCTCGTGCTTTGGGTAAAAGAACATTTAATTAATTTCAATGAATATCAATCAAAATTGATATCAATGAAGAATAGTGAAGAGGTGTTGTAAGGTTTTGTGTTATTATACGGCCTCCGGCTATATATAGCAATGAGTTAGCATTGACTTTTATATTAGCTTTGTGTTGACTTGAAA
Source organism: Picea mariana (assembly GCA_032191745.1). NCBI lineage: Eukaryota > Viridiplantae > Streptophyta > Pinopsida > Pinales > Pinaceae > Picea > Picea mariana. The sequence continues at coordinate 6,039 of JASDQU010681709.1, read as the reverse complement.
AATTTGTATCAATTTTAATGTTGAACATAACAAGTAATTTTTATTTTTTTTAATATAACAAAAATAGTATTTTTTTAACTCCTAATTGGTCAATAAATTGATAGTGTTATTGCAGCCTTCGCATATTTCGAGACCTTGAATTAATGGGGAAGGACAGAGTTCCCAACACTCACGTTTCAAATGTTCCATCCACATGAATGCATCTCCTTGCAGACCTCGTAGACAGAGAAGTAGACAGCATGGGCGTGTCTGGCCCCGAAACCCATGACAGTGATGCCCCTGTAAAACCCTAGCGGGCCCTTTCTCTTCATCATGGAGATGAAAGTCCTGTCCACGGTTGTGTGGAGGGAGCCCTCGGTAGACACTGCAACCTGCATACGAGTCTTCAAGGTATCCATGGGGAACATGGCCATGTGCTCCGCCATGCCAACCACAGAGCCCACCGCCATGAATTGCCAGGCGAGGCGATTTGATCGACGATGACGACCCCTCGTAATAGGTCGTCGTTGAAGAAACCGGGTGTTGAAGATCACCTTCTGTCATGGTAATGGTAAGGAAGGGTATAGGGTTTCACGATATTTCAGAATTGCAGAGGGGTCTCAGAAGCCATTCACGGCTGTAATCAACGAGAGTATGATTTGGCGTCAGTTGATAGGGGATTTGCATCGGGAGAGATAGTCATCATATTAATGTGAGATTTCAAATGGAGGTGGGAACAAACATTTTAAAATGTGGATTTCACCGTCAATAAAATAAATAAATATAGTGGCCCTTCCATCTTTTCAATGTTACAATGAAAGAATATCATTCTTGGCTATAATAAAATGGATATGTAACACTCTAAAGATCAAATTTATTCATGCACAAACATTTTTTATGATATAAAAATTAGTTTTGGAGGCAGTATATTGCAGCATGCTGCACTTGTTTTTTTTAATGATATGTTCACAATCAAGTGTTTAATTTCAAATTTAGTAAAATTTTGATGACTTTTATTTATTTTTTATGTTTTATGTATATTTATGAGTGTCCAATTTATTCTTTTTTATTGTGTTGTTATATGTAAATTTCACTGTTATAAATTTTCATCTTGTTTATAATTTGATTATGCAATTTTTTATAATAGAAAATTAACAAACAAAAAAAAAACTCAAATTCATAATAATAAACATTCTAGTCAATATTCTCTACAACTTGTATTATTAAAATAAAATACTCTTGGATATTACATAATACATATTGAATTAAGTATTTTTGAATATTACATTAGCTCCAAAATCTGATTTTAAAGAGTTTCACTCACCTAACATTTTACAAAAAAAAAAACATCTCAAATGAAACACCTAGTATGTTATCAAATGAATAACATGAACCATTGCAACATATTGAGAGCAAAAACATAGTATGATGGGGACATAATGTATTGTTGACATGTATCAATATCAATAATACTATGACAATTAACCAGTAATAAAGTATAAAAAAGCCAACAATTTTAAAAATTCCTTAAATGCTAAACATAATGTAACCTATTCCAAAGTATAACCAAACTTATGACAAATACAACACCAATTTACATCTACATGAACTTGAATTTCGAGAAATTCTCTTCTTAACTTTCTACCAGCATCCCTGTCAGAAACATGTTATAACTCACGAACCATTACCTTCAAATCATCTAAAAAATGAAGTGTTTCATTGAAAATGTGTATTGAAGTTCCATTTCTCCTACTAATCGTATCTTGAATGTTGGTAAAAAGCTGTTGTAGAGCAGTGATATCATGTATCACTGAAATGAACTTTGACGCACTTTCATTGTCCATAACTGCATGTTCAAAAAATCAATAAACAAAAAAAAAAATATTTAGTATGGATGAAAAAAAGGGCAAAACAAAACACTCACTCTCAGAAATTATGAGTACAACAATTATATTGATCCATTTTAAAAAATGTTGACATAAAAACTAAATGACAAAAAAACAAGTCTTTATTTTAAGGTAATGTTTAAAACTATGAAAACAAAAGTAGAAAGGTATAAGATTAGTAGAATTCATGTATGAATACAACATTTTTACTATGCCTTATCAAATAATCTTTGAAAATTATTTATTCTCTGTAACTCTTTGTCAAAAAAACATAAATAAATGAAATGATATAGTATGGAGGGGAAAAAATATAAAAACATAAGGAAAATAATTCTTTCCCCTAAATTATGACCTTAAAGATCAACATGTTTCATCAATGAAGACAATATTAAATGCATTATAAAAAAAATTATTCTTTGAATAATAACAATTACTTGCCAACATCTTAAACGTTAATTTTACCTTTCGCCAAACTTCATATGTTCAAATCTGGAATCAATGGGATTGTTGGATTTTCTATATTAATTTCTTGGATCGCTACATCATTTGGTTGAGCTTACAACATAAACAATTAAAACAAAAAAAAAAGGTAAGTGTTTATTGCAAGACACAATGCACTAAATATTTAATTAGAAAAACTTCAATTGAACTATATAAATGATTTTATGACTCTCATTTGTTGACATTACATTCAAAATGTGTACCTATGTTACCCTCGACAATATATCATAAAATAACCGAAGTTGACAATGTGGGACGTGACGAGGTTCATTATGAGATGTGGATCCCTCTGCTATAGAAACAATCATATAACATTTCTACAATCACATTGAGGCAAATAAAATAATTCATATAATGTAAAACAAATTAAAATCTCTAATTACAATACTTATATTGTCTAGAACATAATGATGCACATGATCAGAGGTTCGCTTCACATTCCTATGATCTTTTGAAGGAATTAGTTCCATTTGTTTGTCCATGCTATTCCTTGACTTTTTGCGAACCCGTCCAACCCTTTCAAATTGTGGTTTATCCTTAGTTGAATGTCTTTGACGATGATGTTGTATCTTTTTACTTTGCAGGCTCAAAAAACTGTGTTGTCTCTTAGTCATGATTTTAGAGGGATACATGGAACTAACAATTTTTTTGTTTGTCTCTGCTTCTAAAGTGAAAAAAAAGTTTTCGATTGCTTTAGAATGGTCAACAGTTGTAGGCAAATTGTTCAAAATCCTTCTTTCTCTTTTATTGATCGATGCATGTAAAACTTGTAATCTATCAACATCAGAGATCAGATTGTTCAATGTTGAAGTGTCAGGATCAACATGATCTAATAAAATATTTACATGGTTATTGTTTGGTTGGTCTTCTAGTAGTGGGCTCGTTGTGGTTGTTTGATTTAAATCAATTGAAAATACAGGTCTTTCAATAATCAGACTAGAAACATTTTCTAATGTATTAATGTCCAAATCATATTCAATGGCCCACATTTGAACTTTGAATACATGCTTACAAACATTTCCATTCAATGCCCAATTACAACTACAAAAATTAAACTCGGACCCTGTGTATATGACATTATAACAAGTATTAGGAGTATCCTTATTTTGACTACGAACCAGAAATTCTTTCATATTTTTGGGGTCACGCACTCAATCTTCATCTGGTATTTGAATTGCTCTATCCTTTGAGAGAGTCTCATGTTTCTCAAACTTTGTGGGCCTTATAATTCTTGCTTCCTTTAAACGTTGATTATGAATATAATATAATTCAACTCTTGTCAACAACAAAAAAAATTAAATAATCCACTCATTTGTGGCATGCATTGTTTTCCTCATATAGGTATCTATATTTTAGATACTTATGGTAGGATTCAATTGCATTATTTGTGTCTTGATTGGAATGCGGTAATTTCCTATAAGCCTTCGCCCACATATCTGGAAATTTTTTTTTATCATCAACTAAAACGTATTGACTAAAAACATGTTATTACGTAAAAAAAAAAGTCATGATCTAATGTTACATGACACTTACATATTTTATTATTGATAACCAAGTGGTGTCAAAATATTTTAGAAATTTGTCCTCTTCATTGAATTCCTGAAATATTCTTGCAACATCTTTTCGTACGAACTCATCATCCTGGCATGAGTGCACAATTTCTCCTAATGCACGAAAAATGCGAACTTCATTTTCTTTGACTTTGACTTTGTTTCCAACATGTTTTTCCCATGCTCGATGGACATGCCATACACATAGAAGGATGGGGGAATTGGTTAAACTCCTAAAATGGTGATACATTAGGAGAGAGTAAATTATTTGAATGCAACATTACTTTTTCATATTTCTTTTGAAAAAAAAAAATGTGGAACCTTAATGCCTAAATTTCAGTAGCGACATCATCTGTGATAAATGCTCGTACATGCCAATCCGAGCGTTCTTTCACTCCCATAGAAAATAATGCTGACAACCATTTGTGAATATCATATGTAGTATTACGTGATGAAATCACCCAAGCCACTAGAACACCATTACGATGTTTGTCGAATACCATTAACGTATAAAGTTGATACTACATTCAAAGCACACAAGTATAAATATTAAATTGAACACATAAGAATTCATTTTGATTGCCATAAAGAAATGAAAAGATTGATCATACATACCCCATACATATTGGTACTAAATGTGGAATCCATGGACATAGCATTGTTGTGTGTGTTAATATTATGGTTGCTTCGGGAGGTATGAACCTCTATTGTGACCTATGACGAGACTAGAATCCTCCAGAAGGAAGCAAAGAATTAAAGGAAACCCTAGATAAGTTGTCGGCTGAACAAATATATTTAAATTGAATTTATTGATGCCCAGAAGGAGAAGTCGGCCCCTGTTAGATTGACCAGTCCACTATAAATACAGGGCGTCAGTTTCATTATTTCACATCTCAGCAATTGCAGTAAGAGCTAAATCTGCGTAGGCAGTTGCAAGCAACAGTAGTTTGGTGAACAAGTTTTCTGGGAGCGCTGGGAAAGTGGTGCGCTAGCTTCTGGGTGGGATCATCTGTTCAGTTTAGTTTCTATTCTCTTTCTTGGTGCATTTAGCCTCTCTTGGCTATTGATTGCTACCAGGATTCTCTTCTCGGTCAAGGTCAAGGTGCTCGGAGGGTGGCTTCGGCCTGTGGTTGGGTGACGAGGGTATCGTCAATGGTTAAATGAGCACAATCCTCTATATTCTAACAGGTTATGGGCCCACACCCATTCATTCAGCCTAAAATGCTAGAAGGAAACATAACCACTAGGTATTGAGCTCATTGAGGAACTGCCACTAGAGTTACTAGCAGGAGCATCTTCTACAGAACTGCAGCTAGGGTTACTAGTAGTAACAGTTGCAGAAACCCTAATTCTCAGATCCGACACCTTGTGATGGAGCATCTTGCTCAAGGATAACATATTCAGATGTGCCCTAACTCAGCACACCTATTGACTTTCTCAGAAGAAAGAAATGACGAAGTTGAAGTTTTGGATCAAGGCATGACCAGTTATCAGTCAACTGAAGACATGTGAGAAACAATCAGTCTCTTACATTAATCATCACTTACTGGGACAATTGAAGATGATATGTGGATAATCGACAGTGGATCTTCCAGGCACATGACGGGAGATCAAGCTAGACTCTCAGATATCAATGAGAGAAAGACATCGTAC
>JASDQU010681708.1:32144-44896 GCA_032191745.1 Picea mariana | reverse complement strand
TGAAGTTTTTTTGTCGATGACTTTTTATTGCTGTCTGCCCTTTTTACCTTGCAGATTTTATAACAGCCCTATCCACAAATGAATAGAGCAAACATGCATTGGCACATGTCCTCTTTTGATCATGATTACCATTTACATAACTTTATTTTTCATGTTATGATTGTTGTCCCCCCTCATTTTTCATTAAATAAAGGAAGGAGAAGTCTTTTCAGAATTCATATTGAACACATGCTTATGTTAAAAGAGATAGAGCGAACTTGTCTATTTCATCATACTTTATCTTCTTTATCTTGAGCGGTAGGGTTCATGAGAAGATTCAAGAAGAAGAGATGGGCCATGTGGCATATGGTTACCTCAGTACCATTTTGGATTGTTTGATGTGAAAGGGATAGTGAAAGACTATCTTATTTTCTTGTACACTTGTGAGATACAAGTTTGGGTGCCAAAGTAAACTTGTTTGGATTTTTGGTGAAATGAGAAATGCTAGTTGAGAGAGATTAAGCTAGAGGACAATGTTCTTTATTTTGTGGTGGATCCTTGGTTTTCTGTTGCAGATTCCTTGAGATCATATTCAAGTTCCTTTTCAAATCCATTGGCACTCAAAGAGGGATTCTCAGTATTTTTCAAACTGAACATACTTAGGCACACTTACATTACATTACGTAGCCACAAATACCCTCGTGCTTTTTATCCTACCTGGGCTCTCCTATCTCAACTTTGACAGAACTGCTGCGAGAATTTACTGGTCACATTACAGACATCTGTTACCTTCAAAAGATCAATTTTGATCAGTTTGAATTTTAGTGAGTAACTCTGATCAGGAACCGAACCCTTATAGAAAGGGGGTTTTGCATAGTAGGACAGTTACTTGAACTAACAGATACTGCATACACAAAAGATGCCCCAGATAGCTACAACTGGTAGCAGGTTGCAAAGTACAAGTGTGTTTTCAGCCCATGCAAGTTCAAGAGAGGTCTCATGACAGAAGCATAACCTGGTAAAAGTCTGACTCAGATTTTTCATATTAAACTTGGTACCGGCACCAAGTACTTCTTGAAGAGATATGACATCAGTCAAAGGATCTTGTAGGTTCAAAGGGAGCCAGTTTGCACATGCAGAGATGCAGACATATTATGAGACTTGGAGGGAGCAGTCCCTGTATGTGAGTTAGGCCATGACATGCAGCATATGGCAGTATTGAGGTTAGAGTTTTGACTCGTGACTTCTATCAGAAAGAAGGGATTGACTATGATGAGATCCTCACTCCTTTTTTTTTGCCAGACTACTTCCATCAGATTCTTTATATCCCTTGCTGCAGTTTGTGGTTGGAAACTTCACCAGATAAATGTTAAGACTGATTTTCTGAATGGTGAAGTTGAGCAAGAGGTTACATCTAACATCCTGAGGGGTTCGTAATCCCTGGGAAAGAATCCCATGAGTTGAAGCAAGCTCTGAGAGCTTGGTATGGAAGAATTGACAGTTTCCCCACAGAGTCTTGGATTCACAAAGAGTATTAATAATTGTCCAGAATCATCCTGTTATCTTAGTACTCTGTGTGGATGATCTGTTCCTCGCAGGAGAGGAAAATTTGATAGCTCAGACTAAGAGGGAGCTTTCAGCAGAATTTGAAATGAAAGACTTGGGTCTTTTGCATTATTTTATGAGCTTAGAAGTGTGGCAAAAATCAGGTGAGATCTTTCTCTCACAAGAGCAAGTATGCAGTTGGTATGCTCCGCAGACTTGGCATGTTGGACTATAAGTCCTTATCCACACCAATGATTTCTATCCTGAAGAGTTACAAGACTAAGCTATAGGTCCAGATCCGAAAGACCTCACCTTATATCAGTAAATCATTGGTTTCTTGATGTATCCTATACATACCAGACCGGATATTTATCATGCAATGAATGCCCTCAACCAGTTCATGTGAGAACCGAAGCATATTCATATGATTGTTGTTAAACATATTCTGAGATATGGTCAGGGGACTATAGCCTATGGGCTTAGATACACTTCAATGGAGGTGTAATGCTTCATGGTTATACAGATTCAGATTGGATGGGCAATACAGTGGACCGGAAGAGTACTTCTGGATATTGTTTCAGTCTGGGTTCAGCTATAAGCACTGCAAAAGCATAATACATTACTGCAAGTACTGCTACTCTCAGATTTGTTCAGTGTTGAGTTGGAACCCACAGTAATCTACTGTGATGACCAGAGTTGTGTAAAGTTCTCCGTGATTCCCGTGTTTCCATGACAAAACACATTGAGATAAGATATCACTATGTTTGGGACATAGTGCAGAAGAACATTCTCAATATTCAGTATGTTCCAACGACGGAACAATCCTCAGATATTTTGATCAAGCCTCTATCATTGACAAAGTACGTGTACTTTCGAGACAAGCTTGGTGTTGATGATAGGGAGTGTTGAAATTAATGCAGCTGCAAGAGCCATTCTCCGGAGGATGGATAAGACCCTAGTTGTGGACTAGGGCCCCAACACACTCCTGGGGTTTCTTGGTATGAGACCAAGCAGTGAGGCCATGGCAACAGACCCTCGTGAGGGCCCCCAGTAGATGACTGGGGTTCTTGGTCTAGAACCAAGCAGTAAGACCCTGGATGTGTTCCAGGGAATTCTTGCCCGGTGCTTGGATTGATCCTTGGATGTGTTCCTTGGTGGTTGATATAAGTCCCTAGATATGTCTAGGGCCCCTAGATGTGTTCCAGGGCATCTTTGCTTATGCATGGGTTGATCCTTGGTCTTTTACCTTGGTGGATAAGCCCCTAGATGTGTTTTGGGGCCCCCAGATGTGTTTTGGGGCAAACTGGTTTTTGACCAAGTAGATCTTGTTGTAATACCAAGATGTGTTGATGTGTGATCCTCTTCCTCTCTCCCGAGATGGTCCATGAGACCTAGGAGCACCTATGAAGATGGACATGACCACATTGTTGATGTACCCTCTTATGCAGTGATGATAAAGTTTATAGGTCATTATGAGACTCATGTGGACATGTTTTGCCATTATGGACCCCCCCTTGAATTTGTCCTATCAAGTACCCCCTTGTTGTTTTGTTTTCCCTCTTGTTTTATGTGATTGGGGTCTTATTTATGTGATTGGGGTTTTATTTTTGTGATTGGGGTTATATATGTATTTTTATTAATATTAACTGACATATTTATATTAATTAAATGTCAATATTTAATTGTAAACCTAATTACCCTAACCCCTCTCCCTAACTGTAAATAAGACCCTACCCTCTAGCATTTTCTATAACACTCACATTAACTCCTCTCTCTCTCCTTGCTGCGGCTACATCTGTGACTATTCTCCCTTGTTGGTGCGGCCTCTCTTTTGTGATCAGTTTCAGATCTAAGTATTTTGAGTTGACTGGAAGCTTCTTCTTTGGGTCTGTTGATAGTTGATTGTCAGATCTGTTTTCTCTCTGAGCTGTAAGGTGCCTCCCAGAAAATGCCAGACCTGTTTCATGAGCTGCCGGATTTATTTGTGAGTACCGGATCTGCCCTCTAGGTCCCGTGGCCTCCTCTCTGGACTGACATTCTGCTGTGTAGGCCGCGGCTCCTTTTACTAGCTGCCGTGTGGTTTACTGAGATCCCCGTGGGGATTTCCTTGCTGTCCAGATCGGTGTGTGGAGGTTTTACTTGTGGAGAATCTCTGTTACAGTCTTGCTGTCCAGATTTCCTGTGTAAGGGAGTTTGCTGTTTGTTTGTGGAGGGTTAGCTACCCTGCTGTCCACTCTGCTGAGTTGCAAACTTGCTGTTTGTTTGTGGAGGGTTAGCTACCTTGCTGTCCACTCTTCTGAGTTGCAAACTTGTTGTTTGTTTGTGGAGGGTTAGCTACCTTACTGTCCACTTTTCTGAGTTGTCTTGCTTGTGAAGAATCTCTATTATTTTCCTTGCTGTCCAGATCTGTGTGGAAGGCTTTTGCTTGCTGTTCAGATCTGTGTGGAGTGTTTTCTTATGGAGAATCCCGGTTACTAACTTACTGTCCAGTTTTCATTCCAGTGCTTTATCTATGTTTTGTGGAGGGTTCTCTCTGCTGAGGTACTACTGTTATATACTTATCTGAGGGTTTATTGATGGTTCTTTTGGGGGTCTCTTTCTTTGGCAAAACTGTCCCACAGTTCTCTTTGACAGAGATCAAACCCTAGAGGTTTGATCCATGAACCTAAAGTAAGTCTGAGCATACTTACAGAGGCATACATCCTCACATATGACAGGTACATCTTTATTGATTCAGAAGGTAAGCTAAAAGTTATTTTTTTATACTCAGAAATTGTATTTGCTTCAGATCTGTTTGTATGTCCTTTTCTTACATGTGCTGATCCAGTGAACAGAATTTTTAAAAGCATTATTGTTTTCATATTTTCCCTAATTCTAACAATATGGAAGGGAAACTACTATGAAATCTACAGAATTTGCTGAGCTGAGCTGTGAGAGGTATCTACTCACCAAAAGCAAGGAGCCTCAACACGGTTTTGCAACTGCAGCTCTCTATTTCTTATGTATATGGCAATCAAAGCCATTGCTAATCCAAGTCATCTCTACCTTGGCTTGATTTCAATTATAAGAATTTTTTATAGTCGTCCGCCATGTAAAGGGGAATAGTGTGCCAGTTTTTCATATCAAGGTCAAGCATAGGTAATGACTTTTTCGACATTTATTTAGCATAGTTCTGTGGTGGTTTTGGTTTTGTAGGAGGTTGTAACTTGTCACTGCTATTCATGGTTCTCCATGGTTAATAATATGAAAAAGTTTCAGGTTAGCTGTTGAYCATTTCACTGACCCTGCAAAATGCTTTTCCTTGAGCATATCTGGTATATATATATATATATATATATATAGGATACAATTTCTATAAACTTTTGTATATTTTGGAAAAAACATAGAAAAAGACTGGAGACTGCCCCAAGTCTTTTGGAATTGAAAAAAAATGTTGCATTAGCCATGCACACACCATGTAACCAACAATTTTTCCATTGTCAGGATTGCTCACTGGGAAGAATCCAAAGTCTAGGGAAGTCTGGAAGCAAGGCCATGCAAATATGCTACAAGACACAGCATAATTCCAACAAGAATTAATAGTTGGACATCAGAGGGACCTTCAAAGTTCATACACGTTGTCCAATATCTATAGAACAACTAAAAATGTTGTTCGTATGCATAAGGTTGTACAGAACTAAACATGTTTATCACACAACCATTTATGCTGACAATAGAACTTCAGTAATTACTAATTTAAAATAGAATAGGGAAAAATACGAAGGATCCCACTAAAGATGTTGCAAGAACACATGATGATCATGTAGCAAGAATGAATATTTATTAAATATCACAATGATTAAATTGCATTTATGAAAACGAAATTAAAGAATGGCCAAATGAAAGAAAGATATGTATCTTAGTTTACAATTAACCACAAGCTTTTTCAGTGTGCATGTCTAGAACTAAATTAAGATTATGCACCAACCTGTCCAATCACATGGAAGAAGTAAATAATCAGCACAGCTACAGAAAATCACTTGAATCCCATCTACGGAGGACCCTACAAATTATCATGAAGAAAAGCAAGGAAAAATAAATGAGAAGTTTAAAAGCAAATCATTACCTCAGCAGTTGCATCCTTTTTCCCACCGGTGAAAAATTTATAGCCACTATAAATGAGTACACCCCAGCCAGAGAGCGACAAGAGTACAAACTGCAAAAAAAWTACAGGATTAATAAACTTCTGATATGCACCAAAAGTATTACCTCGGAGAGAGAGAGAGCTGTTAGGAAAATAGGATTCAAAATGGCAGAAAGTAATGAAACAATAAGTGATTCAAATGCAAACMAGCAAAAATGTTGAGATGTAAAAGGCAATTAACAGACAATTGATTAGGCATAACAAATATGAAAAATCAACTGAAAAATATTTCCTRAGGGCTTAGGACCCGAAGTTCAAAAATGATTAAAACTAAATATAAAATGCAACACACATATGGGTAGGCCATACATTCTCCTCGGGGAATACAAAGAAGCTAATCTGTTTTTACATTCACCCACTTTCCTGAAGCTTAGATCCGATTCTGAAGAGATGGTGGTTTGGGTATGCCTCCGGAGTTCTGGACACCTTAACGAGGTATAGAATTCTCATTGCAATAAATGCAGACATCCCAAGCCATAGTGAGAATAAGGGTGCCTAATACACTGTTACATTTGAGCACYGGGCATCACAGGTTCAAAATCAGAAGCAAAACAAATAAAAATAGCTATATAGCACCAGAAACCTTCCCAACCCATKCAGAACACATACCCAGGTTTCCAGCATCACAGGGAATTTGGGTRCAAGTAAGGGTCATCATGTTTTCGCCAGGACCAGCATTGAGAACATTAAGGACATTTYTACCATACCCAATTAGTCCCCAGCCTGATTTGGGAACATTGCTAGGACGTTCCGACCTGTTGAGGAATGTCTGGGCCTCCCTCAATAGGCAGCAGAACATCTAGAAGTTCCTGGGCTGTCAAGAAATGCCCACACGTTCCTCAACAGGATGCGAAAACCCAAATGTTATGTGCCCTGATAAGTCCCAGTAAAAAGCTGAAATGGGCCTGTAATAGGCCTGTTTCAGCACTTAGTCCTCCAAGTGTGAGCCCAAAAGGGGCCAACATGTCATGACAACCAAAACTTAATAAAAAAACACTGAACAAGAAAAAACACCTACCCCTAGTTTTTCTATTTTAAAAACACCCTCCTGTTGTATGTATCATGTATTCCTCGAGTTAATTTTTTAAAATTCCTATATGGTTTCATTTTTTTTCAGAATTTTTCCTGGAGAATTTTCATATTTTTTTCGTATAGTTTTTTGCCATCCCCTTCTGTCATTCACTTGAAAATTTGGGGTTACTTCAACCCATCCCAGACGTCTGTTCCTGCTTTGCCCCTTGTCCCCCCATCCCAGAAATTCATGCAACATAAGAAAAAGTTTAATGGTTGATAATTGATAACATGAACGATATTAGAAAGCATATTAGTTTCTTATACTAATATGAACCACACATAAAAAGACTTCAATACCCTATGGTGTTTCTCATAACTCATGAAAGTCTTTAACATGCAAAATTTGCCCAGACGACCAGTATTTTACATTGCATATTATCATCCTCAAAGAGCCTCCCATGATGACAGATTTTGATCCCTTCTCTCTGCAAGGCTGGATTAAACATCATAATTGCTAATGTATTTATATCTTCCTCTTTTATAGTGGAAATATGAACCTCCTCTCTGCTTCATGGTGCAGTTTTATACATATCACTTTTTTAATCCTTTCAATAAATAGAATGAACTATGGATTCAAGAATGCCAATAATATATGTTAGTACAAAAACATTTTAATTCAAAACAATGATCATGCACTAGCAATGACNGGTGCAGTTTTATACATATCACTTTTTTAATCCTTTCAGTAAATAGAATGAACTATGGATTCAAGAATGCCAATAATATATGTTAGTACAAAAACATTTTAATTCAAAACAATGATCATGCACTAGCAATGACATTACTGTTCAATATTCATTACAGGTGTAGATCAGTTGGCGATAGAGTGCATTGTTAAGGCACTCCTTGCGACATCGTTGGTTCAAACCTCGCCTAGCCCTTGTGCCGTGAGTACAAGCCCACCCTAAAAAAAAAAATCTATAAATAAAATGGGAAATCTGCTAGCAACCCAACTAGTTAGAATATTACAACAAACAATAGGGGTATGATGATAATATGGCTAGAGAGTTCAGGACGAGGATGGAAGAGGACGAGATAGATTATGAGGATGATGTCATCCGTACAAGCGATATCTTCTACTCAAATTCTGAATTTTTCACAATGCAGCAGGTTAGTTGGGCACATATAACGAAGGGATCTGGTCCATCTGCATTGCCACATGACGATCCTCTGTCCTATCCAATTTCATCAAGCCCAAGTGCTTTAACACCATGCAGGGTGACAAGGGTTTACCGTGCCAAAATTTCTCTTCGACAGTTCCTCAAAACCCTTCAACATCTGCCCTTCCCACTCATGGTCTCTTCCTTCTCTCCCTCGAGGCAGTGTTACTCAATCTCAGACCAAACCAGTGAATCCTTTTCCCAAAGTGGTGGTGGCTTTCCCTGGAGCGTCTGGTGGTATTTCAAAAAGGTGTGTGAGAGCTCGTAAGGAGAAGGTCAAAATGGTAGTGGGTGAAGATGTTAGTATCTCCAGCATCCCTTCTCTACTTGGAAAAACGGATGTGGGGAGATTCTGTGGCAAGTTGAGATTTGGATTACCCAAAATTGGCTTCCCGTAGTTGGATATTGTCCTATCTTACATTTAATGGCACGGATTTGGATCTGCTTATGTTTCAGCTCCTGTGAGGATTTGTCTTCTATTCTACAATCTACTTGGAGCTGGGGTCCCTCGGGACTCCTCAAATGCTAGGAGGTTAATTTTGACCCTCATAGAGAATCGATGTCTTCCATGCAGATCTAGGTCATTCTCCCTAGACTTCCTTTCCCTTTCTGGACTTTTCCCTTTCTGGACTTTTGAGGCCCTAGAGTTCATTGGAAATAAGATTGGGCATTTTTTAAACCCGGAAAAAGATTGAAGCTCCTAGTTTGATCGTCATTGGGTATGGTTGCAAGTTGAAGTGGATCTGAAGAATGGCCTCTTGGATGAAATCAAGTTCATTCATGAATATTCATCGTGAAATAAAAAAATTGATTACTGGCACATTCCTTTTCGTTGTTATGGCTGTCACGAGGTGGGCCATACATTAGCTCAGTGCAGCAAAGCTTTGCCCCAGTGTCCCCCTTTCAGAAAAATATGGAGACCCAAATCTCAACAATCTAAGGAAAATGAGGGCTTCGAAGAAAAAATCTCAAACGTTTGGAGATGTTGGTCAGTGAGTAGCCTCACCCGTGATGGACGCAGGAATTCAGACCATGGACATCGAAGGCTTAGATGATGTTTCTTCGAGTAAGCGCCTCCCCCCTATTCTTGTATTTTCAAAGATGGGAGTTGGTATTTCTTTCCCCCCTTCTGTTATATCTCCCCATGTTTTTGACCTGGTTGTAGAGGTCCCATGCCTGGCTTCTAACGCATCCCATGACTCCTCTCCCTATGTCCCCTCTCCTCCRCTACAGGGAGTCATCTCAGCTATGGCTACAAGCCACCCTCCACRGAGCCTAGTATCAAGGGTTGGGACCTCTAAGGTTTATCCCCTAGGTCGTGGTCTCTCCCCTTCCCAACATTTAGTGGACAACRGGTCTTTCTTCATGAGGTAACAAGTCTGGTCTCATGGTAAGTGTCACTTTAATAATTGGAGCATTTGAGCATGTTGCAAAGAATTCTTTCTTGATTATGGAACGTTTACTTGGAAATTATACCTTTTGCCTAACTTCACCTTGGTGGTTGTCATTGTATCCTAGTAAGTTGGTCASCCTCGAGGAAAGGGTGCTAGTGGGGGGSTTCCTTGAAGGGCCATCGTACCATTCMCATCCATACTTACAACCTTCCATCCTTCTTCCCATCTATTTCCTCATCTTTTGGGTTTTCAGGTCCAWTGACCCAATAAGGGATTRTACCTTATTTCATGGGAAGAAGGGGCCAAAGTCCCAGAGACTTTGTAGCTGGCAGAAGATAAAAGCCATCAATTATCCTTCTAGATGCTCGCCCTGAGGTCCTGAGAGCAATAAAAAGCCTCTCCAAAAAAATGAACCTACAAAAGAAATCACATAATTAATAAATGTCCCGCTTGTTGGGGAAATACATTTTGCGGTGTCTCTTACTTTCCATTGCACATGGCATTCTATGTGTTTCTAACTTCTAGTGGCATTGCGGTAATCTTTGCTTTCCATTGCAAATAGTCCTCAATGCTTTGGACCATAATCAATCAATGGTAATAAAAGGGCTTGAAAAAATGTTGCATTGCGGACGAAGGGCAGCACACCCTCTACAAAGGCACCCATAAATGAGACAATATGAACCCTTGTGAACCCCATGCCTAGAAGTCTTGCCCCAAATCCACCTCATACTCACTACATGACTTAGATAGGTTCTCCTTGGGAAACATACCTTGACTTGGGGATTGGCCTACCCAATAGGGCAACTTGACACCCCTCCCATACTTAAATTTGGAAAAGTTTATAAGGTCTTTAAGCATTTGTTTAGTTTGAAAGGGGGGGTTTGATGCACATGTTTGGGTGGTTCTCTTGTTAGATGTGGCTTACTTGGCATGATTCATCATTCATATGACTTGTGGACCCTAGGAGGGCGTACTTTTTTGCCTTTGCAGGACCTTGCCCAATGGAAAGCTATTCGTAAAGGAACTATACCATTTGGACCTTCATAGGGGCTTGGAATCCCATGCGATCGATGCTAGACCCCGCGTTTGGGCACCATTGATGATGAGCGTTGCACATGGAAGAAGAAGGATGTTGCGTTTGGAGGCACCTTAGCTTCACTAGAGGACGAGGCTCCACCCTTCTCCACTTGGACATTGGACTCTGGAGGCCTAGAGCATCACCCTCTAAGCCCTTGATATCATCTTGGGCTAGGGTTTGATGGATCGCTTGATGGATTGCTTGATGGTTTGATGGGAGGAGGCATGTAGCATGGACCTTGGCATATAAGAGAGAGACACATGGCCTTTGGAGGCCCAACTCTTTCCACCATTTCATCCTTGACATCACTCCTATGAGCCTAGCATCACCCTTCTAGGGCATGATGTCATCTGGTTAGGGCTATTTTATTGCAAATTTTATATTTTGTAAATGTAAAAGATGATTTAATGGAGTCGACCCTCTTCTAATATTTTGTTGACAAATTAAAGTGGAGAAATTGGTTTGTAAGGCCTCGTATAAATACGGGACCTTGCCATTTCATTTATCATCACAACTTTCACACACATGTGAGAGAACAAATCTGAAATTTTCACTATATTGGGGTTATTGGCTCTTTTTTCTAGCGCGCTATCTCTTGGAGGTCAAGTTTGGATGCTCTTTTGCTGATTTTAGGATATTATTGCTGCAATTATGGTTTGTTCTTGTCATATCTTGGTGAAGTAAGTAAAATTCTGCAATTTTATCTCATGCTATTGAATGTTTCGTGGTCAAATTTTTACTTGTTCATATTGAAGATCTTGCTTGGCAAAACCCTAAGAGAGGATCATAAGTGCTTCCTCCTCTCACAAGGTTAATTCTATCCAAAGTTTGTGAAGGAAATCCTACCTAGGGTTAGACTCCTAAAGCACTTTGGGAATTTAACCCTAGACTCTAGATTGTGACCTAGTTGAAGTATTTAAGAAGGGAGAAAAGGTTGCTAGAGCCCAAAAGTGCTTGCACTCTAGCAAAACTCTTCTCCTCAAGGCTTAAACCCTAAGGCCCTAATGTGCTAGCACCTTAGAGTTTAAGCCCTACCTCTTAACCTTTGCTAGTTTCATCTCCAAGTTATATTATATTGTTGTTGTAAAGACTCCATAGCCCTAAGGCACTAATCTTTAAAGCTCTCTTGTGATGAAAGTGATCGACAAACTCTCAATTTTCATTCTCTCAAGTCTCCTACTAACTTTACTAACTCTAACTTAAGCTAATTCACTAATATACTTGTTGCTGTTGCAATAGTCTGCTACAGTCATCCTAACATACACCAATTTGTTGCATTCATTGATTATAAGGTGGTTTAACCTGCCAGAAATTGCATCGAACAATTGGGTAATATTCTCTTGAGTAAATGCTAAGTTTTTATAGTCAATTGTTGCAATTCTGAAGTGTATTTCTTGTTGCTGTTACAAACTTGTACTTGCTGTTATAAACTCTTGTACTACTGCAAATTTGTACCAGCTATAACGAATTATCATTATCTAGTGTCTTATGAGGCTTTGATTGCATGTTTATACTTGGAAATCAATCATATATATGCTATAAGAGTTCTTGGGGTGATAGGCTTGGCTAACAAACTTGCTACTTTGATCCCTTGAGGTCACCAGGGAAGCCTCCCCTGTGGTGGACCTCCTCCATCACTAAAACGAGGGGATTTCTAAATAAGGTGACAATGGCAGGATTTCTTGTAGTTACGCAAGGTTTGGGGTACTTGTGGTGGGCTTTGAACAAGTACAAATCGTGCGATAACAGAACTGTTTCATCACTTCTGAAGAGCTTCTTGAAGGTCAATGGATTTTAAATTCGTGGGTGGTTTCAGGTGGCCTCTCAAACCATCTTCCAATTCTTTTCAAGCTGGAAAAGAAAGCCAAAACCTCTTGCTCCAATAAAATTTAACCCTCTATGGCTCCTCGAGGAGGATTACCAAAATGTTATATCCTTTGTCTGGTCTCAACTCTGTGAGGACTCAGAAGTCTCTTATATGAAACAGTTTGTAGATAATTTGATGAGGGTTAGGGAGGCCTCAAAAGCATGGGCTAAGTCTTTCAATCGAAAAGCCCAAGCGCTTCTCTCCGATACTGAGCAAAAGTTAAATGCTATCTTGGTGGATAAATCATCGTGTCCACTTTTGTATGAAGATGAAGCATCCCTTAAAACTCCACTGGCTCTTAGGCACGATCTTCTTGCCAAAGAAGAGGCGAACTGACGTCTAAAAAGCAGGGCCATTTGGATTGTTGAAGGGGGCAATAACACAAAGTTTTTCCACAAATTTTCCAGCTACAGGAAAAATCTGAATACAATCTTGGAAATCAAAAATCAGAATGGAGTCTTTGTTTCATCTT